>PVJC01052249.1:0-11187 GCA_004026665.1 Murina feae
ATATTATTTTGAGTACAGATTTTTATGAGTTATCTGAAATTGCCTTGTCATTAAGGAGCAAGACCAATGGCTATGCAATAGGAAAAAAAATCCTTCCATAATTAATGTCAATTAACAAGCATTTGAGTAGACACCATGAATAAGGTAAATGCTGCAAGAAGACGAAATAAAGACATGGTGTTCGGATATTTTATTAAGGTGTTAGTCACCTTATGCAAGAAGGATAGAAAAAAATAAAGGAAGTATAACAAGGAGAACAATTGGGTCCTGCTATGAGAGAAAAGGAAAAATGTGAAACATCACAGAGAATGAAAGGACAGAACCTGGATATCAGCCAGATATATATCACTTACATACCTGGTTTTATTTTCATAACCACTGGCTTTCGGTTTTTATCCCTCATTTGTCTGATATCCAACAGGTCATGAGGATTGCCATTATGCCTGGGCCAGCAATAGACAAATATTCGAGACCCACTGCTACCACAGTCCACCACGATACCATAGTTCACATTGGGGTTATTGGTGTCTGTAGCTTCAATGTCAGTAACTCGTGCCAAGTACCTAGTTGAGAACAACAAACATGTACTTTTGAGACAGAGAATATCATTCTAAACCTAAAGGAGCAAGTGCAATAAACAAACACCAAGTCGGTGATTTCTAAGTGCAGTGACACCACTATAACATTTTTACAACTGCCAAGTGACCAGTCAAAGGAAAACAAAACAAATGGCAGTGATAAAGCTCATCTAAATCAGATACACTCATTATTCCTTTAAAGAAGTTCAAACAAATTCTGAAAAGCAAAATTACTTCCCAACTATCAATGTTAACTGAAAAATCAGCTTAAAAGATATCACAGGAGAAGCTTATGTTAAATCCTCTTATGAGGAGGATTTGGTGGTTAATGATTAAACAGTTTCAGACAGTTTAATACTGCATGCTACATTCAGTGCAGCATCTGTTTCCTACTGCTACAGGCTCCTTAAATGCCACCTAATCCCAAAGTCTTGGAGCCATGAAATGAAGGTGTGGCATCCCATCTAGAAAGTAAGGTTTGTTTTCTCTTACCTTTGAAACTTTTTGTCTCTGGATAGTCGCCCGTATTTATTTCGGATTATGACGACAGAAAAGTATAAAAGTGAAACAGCAGCAGCCAGAATACTAACAACAACAATCTGACGTAAATTGGTATTCAAAATTCGAGGACATCCCACTGGAGAGATGCTAAAATGCCAGGAAGCAGGAAAAAGACAGGAGATGCCAAGTCTGAAATTCCAAAAAACAAACAAACAGATTTTAAAGCCATCTGCTCCAAAGAGGACTCCCTTCACCTAAACTGATCCAAAACAAGACATTCAGTTTGAGCTGCCCCGACTTCCCTGCGGATAGGCATCTGCATACCAGCACCTTCTATATTACTACTTTACTACATAACTCATTACAGTCATGTGCTGTATAAAGATGTTCCAGTCAATGACGGACTGTACATATGACAGTGGTCCCATAAGATGATAATGAAGCTGAAAGATTCTCATCACCTAATGACGACATAGTGCAATAACACATTCCTCATGTTTGTGGTGATACTGGTATAAACAAACCTACTGTGCTGCCAAATTGTATAAAAGTGAAGCACATACATTTATGCACAGTACATAATACTTGATAATGGTAAGAAATGACTGCTGCTGGTTTATGTATTTACATACTATATTTTTATCACTAGAGAGTACTTCCTACTTATAAAAAAAGTTTGCTGTAAAACAGTATCTCATGTTATGCAGACAGCAGCCTCATATATCTCCTGCTTACCGCATCTCTTGAATGCATCATCTTATCTTGTGCTTGATTTAATCTTGTGTTGTTTGCAGTGACATACAGGCTTGTAGTCTAGGAGCAACAGAATAGGTATCTAGTAGGACATACCCTACTATAATAGGGTATAGTAGGCTTGTGTAAGTGCACTCTATGATTGCACAATGATGAAATTGCCTAACGATGCATTTCTCAGATAGTATCCTTGTCACTAAGCGGCAAATGACTGTATTATAAAACTACTAGAACCCTGTTGCACGAAGATTCACGCAACAGGCCTTCCTTCCCCTGGCTGCCGGCACCGGTTTTCCTCCAGCACTCGGGACCCAGGCCTTTGGTCTGGCCAGAGTGAGGCTTGGCTTCTCTGCTGCAGCCTTGGTGGAGAAGCCAAGCCTCTTCAGTCTTCAGTCTTTGCTCTGCACCTGCTTATGCAAATTAACCACCATCTTTGCTGAGTTAATTTGCATAGTTGCTCTGATTGGCTGGTGGGTGTAGTGGATTAAAACCAATTTGCATGTTTCTTTTTTATTAGTATAGATACGAATGAGAATTAATATCAATGGTTATGACACTTCGTTTTCCCTTTCTTGAGAGAATTATGCAGATTACCTGTACCCTGCTTTGTTCCAAAAATTAGAGACAGCTTACAAGAATAAGTTCAATAACATAAACAAATAAATCTAAAACTCAATCACGTTTAAGGGTGATGAAACCAAAAGACAATTTAGTACACAGGAATGCATGTAATAAGGTAGCTCTTAAACAGTGGCTGAGCATCCTCATGGCCAATAATGTTGCTGATTAGATTACAAAAATATAAATATCTTCAAAGGAGTAAGATTTTCCTAACACTGAATTCCAAGGCACATCTCTCCCTGAAGATTAAGTGACAAAATAATATCTTTAAAAACATCCCCATAACAAAGTCAATAAATGAGCTACGTACGTCCTGTGTTTTTGGAAATATTCCTGAAACATTTTTGCAAATAAACACTTCTCAGTTTATGTCAGGAATGAAAGGCTTCATTAGGTTTTAAAAAAAAACTTGCTAACTTTAGGATAAATTTTATTGTTTTCCAGTTAATTTCTACACTCTCCCCTTTAAAGAGTGCTTCATGGACTCACAGAAGAGTGAGGTATCCTACTAACCCACTGGAAATTTCCATTTGTAGTTTCTAGTTTGCATGTGGGTTCTTGGGCCAGTCATGGAGTTTATCATCCCCTCGGGGGCTTTGAGACAGTTGTCCTGTGCTTAATACAACCCGTTACAGATTCCAGCACAACATGCCCTTCACAACACTAACTCCTGCAGAATCCACCTGGCATCATCACTTTCTTTCTGTGACAGGTGCCCACGGGGCCCTGGAAGAACACTATAAAACAGAAGCGTAGCACTACTTTGAACACTTTCCACTTAGGATTCATATCCTCCTCCCCCTCTCAAAATCTGTTTCTGTGGCACCAAAATCTCGGGCTTCCACTGCAGTTATTAGGCACCCTCACTCACCTCCCCATGCTGACAGGTCAGACAGGTCAGGCAATGCTCTGGGAGTCAGTCTTCAACCACTATTACAGCAACGAGGTCCTCCCAGAATCAGAACCCTCCTGTTTCAGGAAGTAAGAAAAATCACAAATATAGCACAATCCAAGAAATGTCTATGTTCTTTATCAACTGCATGTTTAAGTCCCACCACATATAATTGGTACATGTCTGTGCACGGAAGCTGTTAAGGGTTTATTCTGAGCGTGTAGCCTTCTGCATTATCACTAATCTAGTCCCTGTCTATCTTCCTAGTCTTACCCCTGACAGATAGATGGATATGTACCCTATGCTCCAGCTATCTTAAACACAACCTGCAAGCTACTGAAATGTCCTGCATTCCTCTGCATTTGTAGAATGACTTTTTGGAGCCCATCTGTTGGCTTTCCTATGTAATCCCAGTGACAAAAGTCAAGCATGATTCCTCTGTGAGGACTTCCCCAATCCTCATATCCTCAAAGTATTTGCTCATCACAGTAGTGGGCTGCAGTATTGTACTTGTGGCTGGCTGACTTTCTCATCACAGGGCAAGCCCTTTGGCAGGGACAGCCACTTATTCTTCTGTTTCTCCAGTGACCAGTGCCTATCACACAAGTGAAGAACCATTGTTTGTGTCAGGGATGGCTGGGAATGGGAGATGCAAAGATGAATCAGACATGGATGCATTCCTTAAATTTCTAATGCTGAAGAGGGGAAAACACACACACACACACACACACACACACAGTGTTAGTAAGGCCTACCTGACAAAGTTAAAGATCACTTTAATTAGTTCAGGTTTTAATATGGTGTCCACATTGTACCAGAGACCCAAAACAGGACAAATAATATTTGTGATTTAAAATTTTACACAAAAAGGAAAAATTTGTCAATTACCTAGGTGTTTAAATGAATTTTAATGTTTTTTGTAAAGTAGCTAACTTTTAGCATTTGACTATAGTGAAATTACTACAATATACCTTTATTAGAATTCCAGTGGCTCAAAGATTTCAATATTTTAAACATCCATTAAAATGTAAGACTACATAATCTTGGAATGGGTAAGGCTTTTCTACAATATCAACATCTCAAACCATAAATGAAAGAAAATACAAGTACACATGAGTTTAAGACTTCTGTTTGTTTAAAAATAAAAATCCATTCCCAAATACATAAGGTTTTGGAAAATTATACTATACATGACAAAAGGTAAATATCCTTTACATATAAAAAGTTCATAACATAAATACATAAGAGAAATACAGGAACAGGTGAATAAGGATAACTGAAAATTAATAAACTACAAAATTCAAATGGTTGATAAAAATAACTTCATGCCCTGACTGGTTTGGCTCAGTGGATAGAGCATTGGCCTGCAGACTCAAGGGTCCCAGGTTCGATTCCGGTCAAGGGCATGTACCTTGGTTGCGAGCACATCCCCAGTGGGGAGTGTGCAGGGGGCAGCTGATCGATGTTTCTCTCTCATTGATGTTTCTAACTCTCTATCTTTCTCTCTTCCTCTCTGTGAAAAATCAATAAAATATATTTAAAAAAATAACTTCATTTGTATTTAGATAAATATAAATAAAAAACAAAACTTTACCACTATCAGACTGGCAGAAATTAGCATCTAAGGATACTTTACTAACAAAGGGGAGGGAGAAAGGTCATGAATGCTGCTAGGGAGGACAAAATAGGTACTAACTTTTGAGGGCATACTGGTTAACAGATAAGACAATTTTTAATATGCTTACCCTCTGCACAACCTATCACACATTCAGAAATTCATACTTAGAAAACAACAGGGTAAAACTATGTACCCATCACATAGTATTGTGCATAATTGCAAAACATTGTTTCTAAGCTAATGTGTATTACAGGGGGTGGGTTAAGTTAAACATTGTCCATTTATGAAACAGAATTCAATGTGGCTATTAAAGGGGATCGTGCAGATCCTTATTTATTGTCATGGAAAAGATGTCCATGATATATTAAGTGAAAACAAACAAACAAACAAACAAAAGAAACACCATCCATGAGAGAGGGCAAAACAGA
The DNA here is from genome assembly GCA_004026665.1 of Murina feae. Lineage (NCBI taxonomy): Eukaryota > Metazoa > Chordata > Mammalia > Chiroptera > Vespertilionidae > Murina > Murina feae. The sequence goes on from PVJC01052249.1 coordinate 5,392, forward strand.
AGGAGAGAAACCAAAATGGTAACAGTGGTTAGTCATTTCTGAGTAGTGAGAAATGGATCATCTTTATTTTTTTCTTAGGCTTACTTATATTTTTTAAAAGGGCACATATTAATTTTGTCATCAGAAGAAACAACAGAACTATTTAAATAAGCTACCTTTGACTGATATCTTCCGTTTCCAGCATCAAATCCTCTTCTGGGTAGATCAAGAGAGTCTAGCTTAAAAACTCTTCATGACATAGAAATTCTGATCTAAACATTTTTTTGTGATAGTTGAACTAAAGAAGAAGAAGAAAAAAGAATGCTTTAGTTAACAGCCTAAAGTCAAGGTCCTTGGGGGAAAGAAGGCCTTGAATGATTCAATGATGCGAACCATAAAGGGCACTGAGGAATAACAAACCTGACTCATTTCAAGGAGTTTGCAGAATGGTTACAGAGATAACACTATCACCCAGGAAATAATTAAGAGTACAACAGAAGGCAAAGTTAAATTATTTCCACTAACAGAGTTCAGAGAAGATCACAAGGAAGGTTGGTAAACAGAAACCACTTCCTGAGTCAGAGGCCAACTTTGGATGGGGGAGAATAGAAAATACATTTCAGAAGAGAAAATGCACTGTTAGAATGATCATAAGCAAATTTAGTAAATGTTATTTAATCTGGTGTTTGTCTTAGGACTTATTTTTGAGATGTGAGGATTTAAAAAAAGGATATTTTTCTGTTATAAAACTTCTGTTTAAAGACAGAAAAAAGGACAGCTTGTAAGTTGCAGAATTACTTTTAAAAAAATCTTTATTGTTCGTATTATTACAGTTGTTCATCTTTCCTCCCCTATAGCTCTCCTCCTCTCAGTTCCCACCCCACCCTCTGCCCTTACCCTGCCCCCACTGTCCTCTACCATAGGTGTATGATTTTTGTCCAGTCTCTTCCCGTACCCCTAACACCCCTTCCCCCCTGAGAATTGTCAGTCCACCCCCTTTCTATGCCCATGATTCTATTCTATTCACCAGTTTATTCTGTTCATCAGATTTTTTATTCATTTGATTTTTAGATTCACTTGCTGATAGATATGTATTTGTTGTTCATAATTTTTATTTTTACTTTTTCTTCTTCTTCCTCTTCTCAAAGGATACCTTTCAGCATTTCATATAATACTGGTTGGGTGGTGATGAACTCTTTTAGCTTTTTCTTGTCTGTGAGCTCTTTATCTGACCTTCAAGTCTGAACGATAGCTTTGCTGGGTAAAGTAATTTTGGTTGTAGGTTCTTGCTATTCATCACTTTGAATATTTCTTGCCACTCCCTTCTGGCCTGCAAAATTTCTGTTGAGAAATCAGCTGACAGTCATATGGGTGCCCCCTTGTAGGTAATGACTGCTTTTCTCTTGGTGCTTTTAAGATTCTCTCTTTGTCTTTTGCCCTTAGCATTTTAATTATGATGTGTCTTGGTGTGGTCCTCTTCAGATTCCTTTTGTTTGGAATTCTCTGTGCTTCCTGGACTTGTAAGTCTATTTCTTTCACCAGGTAGGGGAAGTTTTTTGTCATTATTTCTTCAAATAGGTTTTCAGTCTCTTGCTCTCTCTCTTCTCTGGCACCCCTATAATTCGGATGTTGGTACACTTGAAGTTGTCCCAGAGGCTCCTTACACTATCTTCATATTTTTGGATAATTTTTTCTTTTTGTTTTTTCAGTTGGGTGTTTTTTGCTTCTTCATATTTCAATATCTTTGACTTGATTCTTGCGATCCTCTAGTCTGCTGTTGGATCTCTGTATATTATTCTTTATTTCAGTCAGTGTATGCTTAATTTCTAGCTGGTCCCTTTTCATATCCTCAAGGGTCTCATTAAATTTATCAGCAGTCTCTAGAAAATTCTTGAAAAACCTTATAACTGTGGTTTTGAACTCTATATCCAGTTGTTTGCTTTCCTCCATTTCTGTCATTTGTGACCTGTTTTTTTGTCTCCGCATTTTGGCTGCTTCCCTGCATCTATGGAGGGAGAACTTCTGTGCTGGAGACACCCTTATGGGGCAAGACTGGCTTCAGTGGGGCTTTGGTGCTCACTGAGTCTGCGCCCTGAGTGTGTCCCTTATGAGTCTGAGGAGTTGTAATCTGGGTGGTCCCGTTCTAACCATTGGGTACACTGGCTCTTGGATCTCTAAGGAGGTGCAATTTTAGCTTCTGCCTGAGGCTACCCAGCCTTTTATATGCAAAAGCCTCTGTGTGCAGCTTGGGTAGGCGGGGTCTTAGGGAATCAACAGGGTGGAGCGAAGAGCTATGGCTGATTCTCAGCCCAGCCCTAAGAGGCACTGGGTCTCAGTGTCCCTCGGCACCACTGAAAGAAAACCTCCTGGTGCCAGACAGTCCAGCTTCTCCCTGTATGAGTCTGGGTCCCCAGAAACTTGCCTGGAGCTGGAGTTCAGAGCCGTCGGGAACTTGTGACTCCCTCCGTACTGAAAAAGACAACCGCGTCCTCAGCTGCCAGCCCTTTCTGCAAGCCCTTTTTCGTGCACCTCTGTACTTCTTTACTTTACTTCCACATCTCCTCTGAGTCTCAGTCTCTTTCTAGTTGTAGAATTTCCACTCAGCCAGCCTTCCTGTGGGTCTGGATGGAGTCCATTTTTTCTTTTCATTGTTGTTTTGAAATGGTTGTGTGAGGCAGCAATTCCAGGTGTTTACCTATGCTGCCATCTTGGTTTCTCCTGAAGTAATTACTTTTATTTAGGACAAAAGTATGGCTGAATATTACCCAGCAATCAACAATATGGTAAGCTGATCTTAACATGTAAATTCCCATTGTTTTCGCAGCTAGGAATCTGGCACCAAAGTTTAGGGAGGCAAAGTCTTACTAATTCTATGTAATAAAAGAGTAATATGCAAATTAGGCATCACTCCCTCACAAAGATGGCCGTGCCCACGGCCAAAAGATGGTGGTGCCCAGTCGGGCTCAGCCCCGCCACTGAAGAGGTCAGGCCTGTTAGCAAGGTAGGTGGCTGGGGAAGCGGGGGGCCCGAGGGGTGGAAGAGGCAATCAGAGGGAACTGGGGGTCCCCTACCCAGGCAAGAGGCCTTTGCCAGAGGCCTCAAGCATGGGCAAGGGTGGAGCTGGTGATTGGAGGGGTATGAAGGTGCCCTACCCAGGCGTAAGGCCTGGGCCAGAGGCCTCAGGCCTGGGCAGGGGCAAGGCTGGAGATCACAGGGGCCTGGGCTCTGCAGAATCAATGATCAGAGGGGCAGGGGCGGAACCTGCGATCACAGGGGTCTGGGCACTGGTGGAACTGGAAAAGTAGGGGTCTGGGGGTCCCCTGTCCAGGCTTGCAGCATTAGCCAGAGGCTGCAGTGGGGCAGGGGCAGAGCCGGTGATCTCAGGGTCTGGGAGGGGCAGAGCTGGTGATCAGAGGGGCCTGGGGGTCCCCTGCCCAGGCCTGTAGCCTTGGACAGAGGCTCAAGGATGGAGCCGACAATGGCAAGGGCCTAGGGGTCTCCTGCCGAGGCCTGTAGCCTTTGCCAGAGGCTGCAATGGAGCAGGGGCAGAGCCGGTGATCTCAGGGTCTGGGAGGTGCAGAGCTGGCAATTGCAGGGGTCTGGGGGTCCCCTGCCCATGTCTGTATCCTCGGCCAGAGGTTACAGGCCTCGGCAGGGGTGGAGCTGATGATGGGAGTGAACTACAGAGGAAACACCTTTTCTTAACGCTCATTGGCTAAGCTCCCTGTATGCCACTGGTAATATTATTAGTAACTTGGGTAATAAGAATCCCTAAAGGTGATCTAGGGTTTTCCACCACACTCCTGGAGAAAAAAATGAAGGTCCACTGCTGGAGGGCTAAGAAATATCATAGCCTGCCCTAGCCAGTTTGGCTCAGTGCATAATGCCTCAGCCTGCTGACTGCGGGGTCTGGGTTCAATTCTGATCAAGGGCATGTACCTAGGTTGCAGGCTCCTCCTTGGCTGGGGCCCAGGTCAGGGCATGTGCAGGAGGCAATCAATCAAAGTGTTTCTCTCACTTTGATGTTTCTCTCTGTTTTTCCCTTCTCTTCCACATTCTCTAAAAATCAATGGAAACATATCCTCAGGTGAGGATAAAATAAAAAAGAAAGAAAGAAATGTCATATCCTATGAAAGACACATCTTGAAAATGCCTAAAGAAAGTTGTCATTTCTTCACGGTGAGAGGACTGGAGTCCGTGTTGATGAAAACACCTTGGTGGCTGTGGTGACTGGCAGTGGCTGCAGCAGTGGGGTGATGGGGCTGGTGGTTTCCCCTGAGTAGCCTGGTTGCCTCCCACAAAGGGAGGCCAGACTGTGGCTTAGGCCCGCTCCCCGTTAGTAGGATATCCCTTGAGGGCTCCCAGTATGTGAGAGGGGGCAGGCTGGACTGAGGAACCCCCCTCCCAGTGCACGAATTTTGTGCACCAGGCCCCTAGTCCTATGTAATAAAAGCTTAATATTCCAAGTGTCCGGTTGACTAGTCGGCCGTTTAACCAATAAAAACATAATATGCTAATGAAATGTTAAAGCTGCTCAACAGCTAGCTATGATGTGCACTGACCACTAGGAGGGCAGATGCTCCGACCAGTAGGTTAGCTTGCTGCTGGGATACTGCGTTCGGGACTAGCGAGATGGGCCAGACATGCCCTGGAGCCCTCCTGTGGACCCTCCATGGCTGGCTAACCTCCTGTGTCCTGTCCCTCCTGAGCCCAAATTGTGCACCAGTGGGGTCCCTCAGCCTGGTGTGCACCCTCTCAAAATCTGGGACCCCTCAGGAGATGTCAGAGAGCCAGTTTTGGCACGCAATCGGGGTCCCTCATTTTTAAAAGTTATGTTATGTTATGTTAGACCTATCATCAGAGAAACCCATCTCTCTCACTGAAAAAAAAAAAACCCAAACACAAACACACACACACAAAAACAACAGTGAAAACCATATACATCAATTGCAAAGTGAAATGGTTCCTGTGGTGAAAAATGCAGGATGCAACAGAACAGATATTAGCAAACTCTCAAATCCATGCAAACAAAATCACAGACAAATGAGACTCTGGAAGAGCTAGACCTCTGAATAAGAAAAGGTAAATGAGAGGAGGGTGCTTAAAAGGGAATTATATGAATATTAGAGGTTACAAGGAATAATTTTTGTGAGAGTGAAAGGAAGGTGAAGTGAAGGATACTCAGCACATTCCGCTGTGGGGAAAATACGGCAAAACCACTTGATTCATTCTTTGTTTTAAGAAGAATGCATAGAGTTGCATTAGCATCTACATTTTCCTTTAGCACTGATTTTTAAATTTAAAATTTTGTCCCCATGTTAAGAGATCTTTTTTCTGTTCACACTTTTTCTGAATCACTTCTATTGTTTCCCAAATCTGCAAGTCTGACTTTCCTCAAGTTTCAGTTCCACATCCTGAGCTCACCGATGGCTGTTACCATAAACTCATTTGGCCTGAGTCTGTGGTCACAATCGTTTGACACAAATTAATACCACTTCCAAGTTCTCCAAGTCTAACAGACGCATCACCACTGACCAGGGGTATCACCTGGTTCTTAACTTTGATTCCCACTTATCTGTGTGCTATCAATTCTTCCTTTAAAAATCCACACATCAAATATGACCACCGAACACATCACAGTCTCTGGGCAGGTCGCTCACCTTCCACCTGCACTGTGAACACCCTGCTTCAGAAATAACTCTTGGTAAAACACCACCTTCAAAACATAACCAGCTCAAGAACTTTCTGGAGCCCATGGGGTCAACAGCAACTTTTCACCAGCTGATCCCATCTTATTTCACCCACCTGTTCTCCCTC
>PVJC01052250.1:0-11205 GCA_004026665.1 Murina feae
CTGGGGCTGGCGCTGGGGCTGTGTGGGGAGGTGGCTCCTGACATCATGTTTGAGCCACCAGTGTGGGCGCAGGTCCCACACGTGCTCGGCCAGGCTCAGGGCGCTCCCTGTTCTGCTGGCGTGTGCGCCCCCCAAGCAGCAGTCTGGTCTCCCCGTGGGCTCCTACCGCCCTTTACTGTCTGCTCAGTGGCCACAGCGCAGCCCGCGGACGGGGCGGCCCACCCAAGAGAAGCTGGTTTCTGTCCATTCCGGAGCCAGGAGTCCGGGATCAAGGGATCAGCAGCAGAGGCTGCCTCTGCGGCCTCTCTCTCTCCCTGCGTGTGGAGGGCACCTTCTCCCTGTGTCGCCGTCTTCCCTATGTACCTCTCTGGGTACAAATCCCCTTTTCCTATGAGGACACAGTAACTCTGGATTGGGGCCCCCAATGGCCTCATTTTAATGTCATTAACTCTTTAAAGACCCCGCCCCCAAGTTCAGCTGAGGGGTTAGGAATTCAGCACAGGGACGGAGGGACCTGACACAGCCCCACCCTCTCCCACCCTCTCTCCGCTGGGGATTGTGGCCTATTTACCTGTCATTTCTCTGTCAGGTGACAAGCAAAGAAGGGACACGAGGGAGGGGAGAGGGAGGACAGAGTTCCATGAGGCAGCAGAACACACCCTCGTCTGTGGTTAAGCAATCGCGCAACTGACCAGGAATGACCAATTCGTTCCAAAATGGAAGGCTGTGGAAATGCACAACAGTGAGGGACCTGTTGGAGCTCCCCGACTGCAAGAGGGCATCAGCGGGCACGCCGACACCCACTCGGGCGCATGCCCAGGCCTCCTCGGGCTTTGCTGGGCTTTGCACCGGAACCAGCCCCCAGAGCCTCTCTGCTCCCCGCCTGCTCCGTCCCCTCAGGAGGCCCCGCGCCGAGCAGGACCGTTGCTGCTTCCAACCGTGCAGTCCTGTGATGCGGCCTCCCCAGTCACCCCGCTCCGCTGGGCAGCGTTTCAAGGGACCGGGAAGCCGTTTTCCATCCCGGGAGCCAGTCTCCGGCGTTAGCAAACCCTGCGGTTTGGCTTGGATCGCGCTCATCCCTGCAGAGAGCGGGCCTGCCAATCCCTACATACGTGTCAGCATAAACAGCAGCAGATGTACCTTTGCCACGTAAGAGCTCCATAAAGGAGCTCGAGCCCCGCTTCCCCCTTGGGACGCGTCATTAGCCATATGTTTGCGATCCTCTCGCGTCTGCAGATCTGGGCCCGCGTCTGCCTTGCAGGGGATGAGAGCTATTCTTGGAGGAGGTTCCTTCCCGCCTGGAGAATTGCCTCCGCGGCGCCTGGGTCTGTTTCTGGGGCATCTGGAATCCGCCCGTGGAAAATGCGTGGACGTCTCTTTCCATGGGCGGTACAGGCCCACATGCCGGGGCCCTGCCCTTGGAACGGGCCTCGGCGGAACATTGGAGAACCCGGGCTGGGCTGGCGCGCCGAGGGCAGCTCATGTGACTGCTGGGCGGCCGGCCGCCTGCAGGGAAGATGCTGATGTCCGGAGGGTGGGTTTGGTTTCTGATCCTTCGGAGAGAGAAGCACGGCGCTGGGCGAGGCCGCGGGCGGGGAGACGACACTGGAGCGGTCAGGGGATCGCGTTCTGCAGAGAGAGGAGGGCATCTTGGTTTGGTTTTGCGTGTGAAGGAACTGTCTGGAGTCCGCTCTGTTCTCAGGCCCCGGAAAGCGAGCTGTCCTGGAGGAAGGCTGCCTCCTTTCGAAGTCAGTGTTTTGGGAAACGAAAGGACTGAAATGTTATTGTGAAACATCGCGAACATCCGCAGCGTAAGGGCTATGATATGGGACCGTGATGAGCCTTCGTCTCCTTGGCCCCCGGAATTAATAGTTGCTCACGTTTGGCCCCTCTTGCCTTCCTTCCTCCCTCTCCTCTTTCCTTTTTGTTTCTTTATAGTGTTTTTAAGAGCTCTGACATCGTTTCCTCCTCCTCCATCTCCCAACGAAGACGTCTTCTTATAAACACACTCAAGCTCACGGCATTAACAGTAATTCCTTAAAACCATCACTGCTGAGCCTGGAGGCACCCAGTCCGCATACTCGCACACGCAGTATTTGTCATCAGATTGTTTGACCCCAGATCTGTTCAGTCCCCTCACTTAGGGGTTTCGTCTCCTTCAATCGTTTTCTTTCACGTAAGCCCTTGTCTTGGTTGGGGTCTCTCCCTCCCCCCCTCCGCACCCAGCAGAGTTTATGACAGAGACTCGAGTGCAGGTGTCTATGCGTGAGGAGCACTAGGGTGCAAAAGGGAAAGGAGAAAAGCTGGCCAAGAGGAGACACAGCGACGGGCAGGGCTCGTGTCCTCGTGAAGGACACGCTGAGGATCTGTGCAGCACGCACCGAAGGTCAGAGAACTGCGGTCCTTCATGCCCTCACTGGTTCCTACTCGTGGCCGCGTGAGCTCCTCTGTCGCTGGGAGAACACCCAGGACAGGGCAGCGAGAGCCCCGGGGACTCTGGTGCTGCCAACGTCAACAGGAGGGTCCATGTAGGCGCTGAGGGCTCAGGGGTTGGGGTGAGAGTCAGAAACCCTTCCCCTCCCTCCCTCCCTCCTTCTTCCTCCCTCCTTCTCCCCTTCCTTCCTCCCTCCTTTTCCTCTTCCTTCCTTCTTCCCTCCTCCTTCCTTTCTTCCTCCTTCCTCTTCCTGCCCCTCACCCTCCTCCTCCTCCTCCTTCTCTCTCTCTACTTCTTTCTTTTATTCTTTCCTTCCTTCTTTCCCTTCCTTCTTTCTCTCTCTGATGTTGCTGACTTCTTATCCTGCAAAGTGTCCCGAGCTCTGCCTTGACAAATTACGTCCTTGTTGGCATCTTGAACGTGTTCCTCTCCCCGTGGCCCTTGGCACTGGACGCTGGGTCTGCAGGCTGATGAGCGTCTGTGTCAGCAGGAGGACATCCTGGCTGATGTCCCTTCCTCGGGTCTGAGGGGCGAGCTCCTGGGTCCTTTGCCTCAAGGAGAGGAGCCCTTATCTCATGGGGCAGCCCGTCCCTCCAGCAGCGACTGCCTGGGTCTCCAGTCCAGCTCCTTCTTTAGGGACTTGATGCCCGGAGAGGCCGTAACCGTCGCTCCTGCCACATGCTCTCCTCACGGTTATTGCGTGTTTTCCGTGTGTTTAATAGCCTCCTGTAGTCCCCTCCCTGCGCCCCATCCACGGAAACCCCCTCCTCATCCCACCTGCCCCAGTTCCTCTCATGTGCGGTCCTGCGGCTCCTCTCAGCTCTCTCTCTGGAAGCTCTCTCCGCAGCTGTAATATGAACAACCACACTCCCCCTCTTCAACCACCTGCTTTCCTTGTCTTCTCTGGCCTTACTCTCACATCTGTCTCATTAATCCCTCTTTTCACATCCATTTGTCTCTAAAATAGAAGTATTTTTGCTAAGATTTGAGGGATACTGGCCAGATATCATATAATTTAAAAGGAAATTCTGTACCACATTAAAGAAGGATTCTAGGAGTCAATACACATATAATTCCTACCCTTGCAAGGACGGTGGAGAAGGGCGGGATGTGGGTAGAGGTGGTTCCGGCAGCACCTGGTCATGCTTCCCAGCGTGAGGAGGCGGAAGGGAGATGTGAACGGGCCCAGGAGAAATGGAGCCGCAGCAGCGAGAGTCCCTTCCCGCTGGGTCAGCGGTGGTCACTGCGCTGGCGGATGCCTCCGCGTCCCAGGCTCCACACTGCTTCTTGAGCCCGAGAGAATGATGTGGAAGCAACGTTAATACAAAGGGAAAATCCGAGGCTATCTCCTAGGAAACAACCTTGCGGCCCTAGGTCAGCAGCAGCAAACAGGCGTAACTGAGCTGAGGAAACATCTGACCAACCACAGGACCCGCCCAGCTGCTGGCTGTCAGAGCAGCCAAGTTCCCACTCACACTGCAGCAGGGGACAGGCACAACCCTGGTGACTGCCCCCTCCAAGTGCTGGCCACCTGAAGGCCTATGCAAATGTATTTTTAGTTTTTGAATCAACATATATGTATATACTTGGTATGTATGTGTGTGTGTGTGTGTGTAACATTTATTTTAGAGACATGAAGGAGAGGGATAGAGAAATAGATTGATGAGAGGGAAACATCATTGATTGGCTGCCTCCTGCACGCCCCTTACTGGGGATTGAGCCCATAACCCAGGCATGTGTCCTGATGAGAATCGAATGGTGACCTCTTGGTTCCCGGGTCGACACTCAAAGGCTGAGCCAACCAGTCGGGCAAGGATCCCTAATCCTTTCAAACATGGAGCTCCTTCACCTCCTAGGTGCCCTGCCCATCAGGAGGAAGAACAGAAAGAGAGAAGGTACCGCTTCCTCCTCCTCGCAACCCAGAGGAACCCAGAGACCCTGCTCACAGCCCATTGGCTGAACCGGGGTCGGGAGCTGAGGCGGTGGGAAAGGCCATCAGCTGAGCAGTGGGACAAGGGGAATGGCCTGGTGACTGACACAGAGTCAGGGCCGCTCACACACTCACGCCAGCTGCTCGGGGCTTCACCAGCAACAGGCGTTACTGGTTGCTCGCGAGCAGTTGCCTCCAGACGGAAATTCTGATTTGTTTAGATAACTAGCATTACGTTATAAAGATGATATTAAGTGTATACACGTATAGAATCATACTTCCACTTAAATACATATTCAGAACATGAGAGGGTTTTCAACCTGAAATGTCAATCAGATCTGTATAGTTAAGTTGAAAACTAAATCTTCACACTCACTTTTTTCTGACTGTTACTTTTTTGCACAATAAGGAGGCATGCATTCTGTAGCAAGAAAAATATAAAAGCAAGCAAAGCCATTTTGAAAACATGTTTCACCGTCCCTTTCAAATGCCAGGATTTTGTGAACTCCATGTTCCCTGCCCCGGCCGTGGCGGGGGGTCGCACGGCGGGAAGGTATTGCCTGGCTCCAGACTTGGTTGCCCCCGGAGGCCCCGCTGTCTGTGGGGCGTGCGTGGGGGGGAGAGAGTGAGGCGAGAGCCCCTTTGTCTCGCTCTGCGTGCTGCCCTCGGGCCGGATCACATGGCCCAGGCTCCGTACTCCCCAGGGCGGCCTCTCCTGAATTTCAAGTCGGAGCTGGGAAGAGGGCAGAGGTGAAGGAGCAGAGCTGAAATGTTTAATAGGAAATGCCTCGCGGGGCCGCAGAGGAGGGGGGCGAGGGGCTGCGTATTGCTCGGCTGTTTGCAAAACGGAACTCCTTTCCCTCCCAGGTCTAGGCAATTAGACTTATTTCTGAGAAAAAGAAATTCGGGGATATTTCCGAGGGGCCTGATGGAGACAGCCAGGTCGTTGTTGACAGGCAAGGCGACTCCTTCTCCAGTGCCGGCTGGATCCTGCGAGTGGGAGAGGGGAAGCTGCTCTTTCTAAGCGAATACTTGCTCTGTCCGGAGGCCTGGCTTCTGTATCGTCTGCAGGAAATGGGAATATGTAGCAATATGTCGTTTAATAAGAATTAAGCAATGAACACATGCCACAGTTCAGATAATGGTGTCGGGCAGGAGCCCTCTTAGAGGCTGGGGCTAAGACATCAGAATGTCTTATCCCGCCCGCCCGTGCGCTCAGCGGCTGAGCGTCAACCTCTGAGCAATGTCCCTGTAAGAATGCTACCTTCCCATCAGCACTTCCCCACGCACTGCCAGGAGCTCCCTTCCGAGTCCCCGTCAGGGCACATGCCTGGGTCACGGGCCGATCCCCAGCGCATGTGTAGGAGGCAGCCAATCAATGATTCTCTCTCATCATTCTCTCTCTCTCCCTCCCTCCCTCTCCCTCCCTTCCTCCCATCCTCTCTGAAATCAATAAAAATGTAATATATATATCTATCTCATCTCCACCAGATCCCCCCAGCCTTCGTGGTCTCGGCACTGGCCAGCTGACCCGGTGTGGGAGGCTGCGCTGGGAGGATCTGTGCAGGAAGGTGCCGATGCCTGCAGCCCCGCCTCAGCCAGGTCCTGGGGATCTTCACACGCTCGTTGAATCCGCCCTGGCCTGTGGCCCTGCCAGGTCCCTGGGCTTTCAGGACAGGCACGTGCCCGTGGCCGTGAGGGAGAGAGACACCCACCGACGGACCGAGCCTCTCGGTGCTCTGACACAGAGCAGCCTCTTCCTACGGAGGCGGGAGCACGTTTCACAAGCCACCTGTGGCCCAGCAGGATGCGCCTTCACTGCGGGCTCGGCGGCTCAGGACACGGGCATTTGTATTTCACTCACGCGCACTCGGCGTTGGGTTTGGGCGACTGGTCACCTGGCAGCTTTGATCCCTTGTCCTGCCGTTTCCACACACGCCCTCCGCCATGCGGCCTCGGCGATGCTCCCTCCGCGATGGCAGCATCAGGGACTCGAGGGCTTGGGGAGCGCACGCCTGCTGTTCTGTGCTTTGGCCCAGGAGTGACACATGTCCCTCCCATTGCCCAGCATCAACCACAGGCCCTGGTCAACAAGGGCGAAGAAACGTCGGCCACATGGACTCTTTCAGAGCCATCGTCCCCGAGCTCCGCGTGACCGGCTTCTCCTCCTCCCGGGGCGTTTGACTGGGTGCATAGGTGCCCTCAGTATGGAGCCCCCGTCACGGGCATCTCCAGCGAGGCCCTCCCCCATGCGTGGGCCACCTGTGATTCTCCTGGTGCCCTCCTGCATCCTGGTTCCACCCCCCAGCAGGAGCCTGGTGTGACCACGAAATGGTTTCAAAGTCAGTCGGGGCCGCTCTTTCCCCGATGCTGCGCACGCGGCCGGAGGCCTCATCTGTGTGTCTTTGGCGCTGCCATCGTGCACACCCTGGCACCGGGCCCAGGTCCATGGCCCAGGTGTGGCCCGGGAGCAGGGTCTCCTAGGAGGACGCACCTTCCCATCAACGCTCCCCAGCGCTGCCGGTCCCGGCCCAGGAGTGCGGAGACGGATTCTACCCGCGGAGCTTGGTCCAGCGGGAGAGATGAGCCGTCATCCCATTCCCTCCCGTAATGAACAGCAGGGAGATGCTGCGCGAGACCCGGAGGAGGTGAACCCATCAGCTGGGAAACAGGCGAGAAAGCGAGAGACAGTGACGGAACCAGATGAGAAAGTGGGAAGAGGGAAGAGCGGCGAAGAGAAGCAGAAAGTAACCCCCCCCCCGACTTTCCGGAACTGAAGGTGTGTCCATGTGCAGGTGGGGCCTGCGAGCTGGTGGGTGGGGGTGGAGATGGGGAGCGTGGGTGGAGCCTGACCATGAAGGTCTTTCTGGCATCCCCAAGGCAACCCTTCTATGTGGCCCTGGATGTGGGGATGAAGAGCCACCCAAGACCTCACTGGCTCCTCCCCGCAATGTCAGGTCCCCCGGTTGGAGCCTCATTTGCTTCCTCTGGTCTGAGCCAGCTGGCAACATCCCGAGCAGATGCAGCCCATACAGCACAGCTGACCGCTGGGCACCCAGGCGTCCCGTCCAAGACTCGCCTCAGGACGCAGAGCGTCCCCTCCCGCCACCCCGCGCCCGGGTCCTGCCCGGAGAGTGGGCCACGTGAGTGGCAACCGGCCAACCTTCTCACCTCATTGCTCTCCCAGGCCTCCTAGCCCCATGCTGCTCCCCGTCCCCCCGCCTGGCTGTCCGGGGTTTGGCAAGACCGTGGAATTAAATGCGTGGCAGATGTGCGCGGGGTCAAGGGGCTCCGTTCTTTGCTGATCTGCAGTTTCTCTGACAGTCTGACTCGGCCCAGGGCCTCTGCTGAGTTCTTGTCCCATCACACCAGGAGGTGCAGAGGTCGGTGAAGTCAGCTCTGAGCATGTGGCCAACCTCAGGGGCTAGGCTGCGCCAGGGACTAAGAGCTGGTCTGCAGAAGGGACAGAGACGGTGGCATCATGGGGGGTGGTGGCGGAGACACCATCCCAGGAGAAATCATCTCGGGTGGTGACAGAGAGCGAGAGGGGCTGCCGAGGCTTAATGTCACCACACTGGGCAAGGGGACATTGTCTGCTCTGCTCGTGCCCCGAGGGACGATGTCTGCCATCCCCCCCGGGGAGCCCAGGACATTGTCGTGGTAAATGTGATGCCACCGGCAGCAGTGGCTGCAGCCCTGAGATGAATCGTGTGGGGAGTGGGTCTTATCAGAGTGACTTTTAAAGAGCTGTCCCCTTTCAACCTCCGGTTCTTCAACCGGCCTAAATGCCGCCCTGTCCCTGCAGGCCCATGTGGCCAGGTGGCCACGGGTCTGGAGAAGCCTGTGAAGTTTGCCAGGCTGGGGCGCAGCATCCCTCTGGGCTTGGTGGGAAGTAGCGGGGGTCTGGGCCTGTTGACATCTTCAGAAGCCGCGTCTGTCCCCAGAGGCCCAGCCACGGCCGTGCGGGGAGTGAGGCTGTGGTCCTATCTGGGCTTACGGGTCTGTTGTTGATGTAAAATGGGGGACGAGGATGACAAGGGACTGTTTTTCTATTCAGTTGGGCAAAGACCTCAGTTCAACAAGGCAGCTGCTGGAGAGGGACTGTCCTGAGACGGGCTCCCCCGTGTGAGCTGAGTCACGGCCCCAAATGCCCACCATCTCACCTGGAGTTAGAGGCTGCTCCTCATCTGGCAACAGGGGCTTGGCAGACATGGTCATGTCAGAAAGCTTGCGATGAGGGGACACTCCTGGATGGGGGGGTGCCCCCCTGTTCTCGCAGTGCCCTTACAAAAGGAAGGCAGAGGGAGGCCATGACCACAGAAGCGGAGGTTGGAGGGACATGGCCACCAGCCAAGGAATGCCCAGAGTGTCTAAGGCGGGGGAGGGGGTGGGGCAAAGCACAGCTTCTTCCCAGGAGCCCGGGTGTCAGACGCGACTGGGCTGAGGCCCTGGCCTCGGGCTGCAGCTGCCAGGGGTTAGTCGCTGCTGGTCTGAGTTTCTGTGGTCGTGGCCGCTGGTTAGCGCAGCCACAGGAAAGCAATGGCTCAGCCCCAGCGAGGCGGCGCCATCGCAGATGTGTTCCTAAAACAGATGCCATAGTTTTTATTGAAGTGGGTGTGCGGGTAGCTCCCTGTCAGGTGTGCCCCATCATAAGCCTACTTGGCTCGCTTATAACCACATTTTTAAAAGGAACGGCGGCGACTCGCCGGGAATTCAGGAGCTCCCTCTGTGCACGCGAGCAGTGTTCTAAGTCACACCTGGTTCGGGGGGAGCTGGGGGCCACCTGACTGGGGCTCCTCGGGCACCGCCGTGGGGAGCGAGCTCAGAGCGAAGGCAGGAGCCACCGGGATCAGTGCCACGAGGTGAGGAAGCTGCAAGGGAAGGTCCGACGCGGCACAGCTGCTCCCGCCGCAGGCCTGACGCTGGGCGGGCCGCCCCTTCCTGCGTCCACGTGTGTCCCTTAGGCTCTTCCTCAGGTGGCATGTGCCCTTCCCTGCAGAACCACGCTGGGAGCTCACCCGGTCGGCGCCTCGTAAGCCCACGGGGAGTGGGACACGGCGTGAGCAGCCGGGGTCCTACGCCGGGGAGTCTGGGCCCCTCCGCTCCTGGACTGGACACAGCCGCTCAGTGACGTGGGACCGGGGACTCGCAGCAGCGTAGGGCCCGGGGGAAAGCATGGGCCACTCAGTCCTCACTGTCCCCACCCCGTGTGGCCGGCGTCTCACACCCACAGGCGAGCGCAGGGCCAGGAAGCCCTCGTTCCTCGCTGGGCATCGCCCACGTGCGTGGCAGGCTGGCTCCCCGTGGACAGGCCGACTCCAGGTCCTCGTCCCACCCACGAGCCTGAACACGGTCTCTGCACAGAATGTTCCGGGCACCCAGCCTCTCACTCTCACCAGCGAGCCCAGCGAAGAGGAGGGGATGCCATTCAGAGCCTGTTCTCAAGGGACCAGAAGAGAGTTCTGCTGTGAAGGCAAAGCCTTTGCTTCGAAACTCTCCTCCCTCCTCGGCTCATCCCTGAGGCAGGGCCCTGGCGGGGACACGGTGCGCCGGCTCCTCGCTCGACCCTGGGGGGGAGCCATGCCCCCTGGTTCCGCTGGAAGCCCTGCCGGGGAGACGAGCGATCTCCAGCGATTGTCAGGACTCATCACCCATCCATGCTGCCCTCCTGCTCCCCCATCTCCCCTGCCCTCCCCCGCAGGAGGGGACCCACAGCCAGAGCTCCAGAGAAATGCTGCTTTTCTGTCAAGTTGATGACACGATGGCTGCAGGTGACCGACCACGGACACGCCTGGAGTCGGCCAGGGGGGCGGCGGGGAGAAAGCCGGGTGGAGATTATGAAAGTTTTCCACTCGAGTCAGCAATGGCTTAAACGCAAGCCAGGCCAGACGCTGCCTCTCCGTGTGAGTCCATCAAAGGCTCTGAGAAGGGAAGTCGGGGCCAAGCAGGGTCCGCCCAGCGGCTTCCAAGCGATTCCTCTCCCAGGGCCCTGTTTCCTCTGTCAGCGCCTGTTCAGTCCAGGAGCCCGCCTTCCAGGAGCCGGGCTCACTCTCCATCCATCCAGTTCTCGTGACCAGCTTGAAAGTCCTTGAGTGTGGACATGACTACGTTCCTCACACACACTCACACATACACTCACACACATACACACTCACACTCACACACACACTCACATACACACTCACATACACACTCACACACTCACACACACACACACTCTCATATACACACATTCACTCACACACACACTCACACTTACACACAATCACACTCACAGTCACACATACACACACTCACACACATACACACTCAAACATACACTCACACACTCATACATACACTCGCACACACTCATAGACACTCACACTCAAACACTCATACACACACCCAATCACAAACACACGCTTATACTATTCACACACTCACACTCATAGACACTCACACTCACACACTCAAACACATACACTCAGACACACTCATATACACACTCACACACACGCCTTTACAAGTATGCGGTGTTTGTTTTCCGTGCTGGAGTACCAGGGCTTCCCTGTTGAATCTGCGCTGGTTTCAACTAAGTTTCCCAGGGCAGGCAGTGAGGTGGCCAGCACCCTGCCATTCAGATCCCCTGTGACCGTGCATGCCAGCGACCAGGGCACTCGTGTGGCCCTGCAACAGCTCCGACACCCCTAAAACACGTAGGCGCCGAGCCTAAGCCCAGACTCAGCTGCTAAGGAAAGTCGAGCGTTTAGGCAGGATCGCCTTCATCCCGACCAGCAGGACTGGCCATGCTCCCCCCCGGGAGAGCCCAGCTGCCCCTCCTGCAGCTCCCTGCTCAGGC
>PVJC01052251.1:0-11204 GCA_004026665.1 Murina feae
AGTTAGATGATTTACTATCATTTTTTCTTGTTTTTTGAGGTAGGCCTGTAGAGCTATAAACTTCCCTCTCAGGACTGCTTTAATTGTGTCCCATAGATTTTGGATTTTTGTGCTTTTATTGTCATTAGTTTCCATAGTATTTTTAATTTCTTCTTTGATCTCATTGGCAACCCAATGATTATTTAGTAGCACGCTATTCAGCTTCCAAGTGTTTGAGTTTTTTGGATTGTTTTTGTTGTAGTTTATTTCTAATATGCTATTTTGATATGAGAAGATGCTTGATATGATTTCAGTCTTCTTGATTTGGTGGAGACTTTGCTTTTGACCCAATATGTGGTCTATTTTTGAAATTGTCCCATGTGCACTTGAGAAGAATGTGTGTTCCGTGGCTTTGGGGTGAAATGTTCTGAAGATGTTGATTAAGTCCATCTGATCTAGTGAGTCATTTAGGATTGCTCTTTCTTTGCTGATTTTTTGTATAGAGCATTTATACAGTGATTTCAGTGGTGTGTTTATGTCTCCTACTATGATTGTATTATTGTCAATCTCTCCCTTGATATCTTCTAGGATTTTTTTATGTATTTGGGTGCTCCTGCATTGGGTGCATATATGTTTATCAGGGTTATATCCTCTTGTTGTATTGATCACTTTAGTATTATGAAGTGGCCTTTCTTATCTCTTCTTATGGCCTTCACTTTGAGGTCTATTTTGTCAGATATAAGTATTGCTTCCCCAGCTTTTTTTTTCTTTCCATTTGCCTGAAATATATTTTTCCATCCCTTCACTTTCAGTTGTTGAGTCCCTTATCCTGAGGTGGGTCTCTTATAGACAACATATATTCAGGTCATGTCTTTTTATCCATTCAGCCACTCGATGTCTTTTGATTGGGGTATTTAGCCCGTTTATGTTTAAAATTATTATTGAAAGGTACTTGTTTGAAGTCATTTCTATTTTTGTGTCTGTGTTCTTTCTTACCTTTTTATTTCTTCTTTTTACAGCATTCCCTTTAGCATTTCTTGAATTGCTGGCTTGGTAGTGATAAACTCCTTTAGCCTTTTTATTGTCAGAGAAGATCCTGATTTCCCCTTCAATTTTGAATGATAATCTTGCTGGATAGAGTATTCCTGGGTTCAGTCCTTTGCTTTGTAATGCTTTGTATACCTCATTCTATTCCCTTCTAGCTTGATGTGTTTCTGTTGAGAAATCATTTGATAATCTGAAGCGGGATCATTTGTACATAACTCTCTGTCTCTCTCTTGCAGCCTTTAATATTCTCTCTTTGTCCTGTACATTTGCCAGCGTTATGATATGTCTTCGTGTGGGTCTTTTGGAATTCATCTTACTTAGAACTCTCTGTACCTTTGTAACTTTTTTCTTTCCCATATCTGGGAAGTTTTCTGTCATTATTTCTTCAAATAGACGTTCTAATCCTTGCTGCTCTTCTTGTCCTTCTTGCAGTTCTATTATACGTATGTTACTTTGTTTCATGTTGTCCCAAAACTCCCTTAGGCTCTCCTCCTGCGTTTTGTTTTCTCTAGTTGCTCTTCAGATTGTGCTTGTTTCTCTACCTTATCTTCTAACTCACTAATTCAGTCCCGTGCTTCTTCTAGTCTACTGTTGAAACCTTCCATGGTGTTTTGATTGTAGCTATATCACTTTTCATTTCTACTTGATTCTTGCACAGGTTATTGATTTTTCTCATCCATCTAGTGAATGAATTGTGCAACCATTACTTTCAATTCTTTTTCTGTCATGTTGCTTGCTTCAATTTCACTAATTTCCTTTCTTGGCTACTCCTTATTTTCTTTTCTCTGGGGATTGTGTCAGCTCTTCATTATGACTGTCTCCAGAAGTTTCAAACATCGAATTGTGTGGGCCTGGGTTGTGTATAGTGGGAACTTCCCACCACCCTAGTGTCACTGAAGAGCTCTGACACTAAGATGTTTGGTTGTCGTTGGTTCGTGGGAAAGAGGCTCACTCAGAGTCAGTGTTGCTGGCGCTCAGTGTGACCTTGTGTGCACACTTAGAGTCAGGGACCCTGCCTGCACTGAGTTGAAACAGAGATCCCCCTGGTGTGTGTTGAAAATCAGAGCGCTCTAGCGTGTGCCAGGAATCAGAGTTCCCCAAG
This sequence comes from Murina feae, assembly GCA_004026665.1. Taxonomy (NCBI): domain Eukaryota; kingdom Metazoa; phylum Chordata; class Mammalia; order Chiroptera; family Vespertilionidae; genus Murina; species Murina feae. The sequence goes on from PVJC01052251.1 coordinate 2,129, forward strand.
AAGCTAGTATTGTTGTCCCTGTTGCTTTGAGTGGCTTCACATTGAGAATCAAGTTCCCTGTGTGCACATGCACCAAGAATTGGAGTCACTGGCTCTTAGTTTGGAATACACTGGGACTGAGGGATCCCAGGAGCAAGTGATAAGAAACAGAGTCAAGTCACTGGTGCTTAGTGGTGCTTCCCGCCTGGAGAATAGGTGTCCCAGAGCCCGAGCTGTGGGTAACAAGTTTCAAGTGTTCGCGCGTTTCTAGGCACAAATTCCTGCAGCCCCACGCTGCAGGGAACAGACTCCCAGAGTTTGCAAGTTCCCAGGCTCAAATTCCTGCAGCCCCATGCCTCAGGGAACAGACTCCCAGAGTTTGCAAGTTCCCAGGCTAAAAATCCTGTAGCCACACCCTCGGGGAACAGACTTCCAGAGTTCGCGCGCTCCTAGACTCAAAGCCGCGTGTTGTGGGGATCAGGCTTTCCAATGTTCGTGCGTTCCTAGGCATAAATTCCTGTAGCCCCGTGCTGCGGGGAATGGATTCCCAAAGTTTACGGGTCCCCAGGCTCAAATTCCTATAGCAGCGTTGAGGCCTGAGCAAGGGGTGGGTCTATCAGTTACTATCTTGCTGCCCGTGAGCCTGCAGGGAGGAGAATGAACTCTGTCACTCACAGAGATCTGCCACCAGGATGTCTGGATTATTGGTGTCCATGGGTCCGTACCTCTGGTAGCAGGTCTCTGTCCCCAGTGGCTGCAGCATCCTGGTTTGCGTCTGAGAATGGACTGGGTGGCACTGAGGCCAGGATCCTAGTTGCAAGCAGCTCTGTTTCTCACAATGGTGTGGTCTCTGTGCCTGCGCTGGCCGCCCAGGAGTGTCTGTACTGGGAGCGGGGCTCCGCTGTCTAAGACTGCTTGGTTTAGCAACTCCTTAGAAGACCTGCAGAATCTAACTGTCCCTAACTCATACACACACACATCACACATGTCCACACACTCCTCTCTTGCTCCCTGGCTCTCTCATACTCTCTCCCTCCCTGCCTTCCTGCCGGTCGCCATCTTTTTTCTGTCATTATTTCTTCAAATAGGTTTTCAATATCTTGCTCTCTCTCTTCTTCTGGCACCCCTATAATTTTGATGTTGTTATGCTTGAAGTTGTCCTTGAGGCTCCTTACACTATCTTCATATTTTTGGATTCTTTTTTCTTTTGGCTTTTCCAGTTGGGTGTTTTTTGCTTCTTCGTATTTCATATCTTTGACTTGATTCTTGTGATCCTCTAGAATGCTGTTGGATCTCTGTATATTATTCTATATTTCAGTCAGTGAATTCTTAATTTCTAGCTTGTCCTTTTTCATATCCTCGAGGGTCTCATTAAATTTATCCACATTCTCTAGAAAATTCTTGAAAAACCTTATAACTGTGGTTTTGAACTCTATATCTAGTCATTTGCTTTCCTCCATTTCTGTCATTTGTGACCTTTTTCTTTGTCTCAACATTTTGACTGCTTCCCTGTAAGTGTCCTATAGGGGCCAGTGGCTCAGCCTCCCTAATTACCTGAGGTGGACACTCTTGGTGCACCCCTTTGTAGGCTTTGTGCATAGTCTTGTAATTAAGCCTTGATTATTGTTGATATCACTGGGAGAGATTGACCTCCCGGCCACTTGTCTGTGAGAATCAGCTGTGTCTATGGTGGGAGAACTTCTGTGCTGGAGACACACTTATGGGGCAAGCCTTGCTTCAGTGGGGCTTTGGTGCTCACTCAGTCTGCCCTCTGAGTGTGTCCCTTTTGGATCTGAGGCGTTGTAATCGGTGTGGTCCCGCTCTGACCACTGGGTACACTGGCTCTTGGATCTCTAAGGAGGTGCTATTTCAGCTTCTGCCTGAGGCTACCCAGCCTTTTATATGTAAAAGCCTCTGTGTACAGCTTGGGTGGGGTGGGGTCTTGGGGAATCAACAGGGCAGAGCAAACAACTATGGCTGATTTTCAGCCCTGCCCTAGGAGGCACCGGGTATCAGTGTTCCTTGGCACCGCCAAAAGAAAGCTGCTCTGAAGTTCCTCCTGGTGCCAGACAAGTGTCAGACAGTCCAACTTCTCCCCATATGAGTCTGGGTCCCCAGAAACTCACCAAGAACTGGAGTTCAGAGCAGTCGGGAGCTTGTGACTCCCTCCGGGTTGAAAAAGAGAACCGCGTCCTCAGTTGCCAGCCCTTCCCACGAGTCCTTTTCACACACCTCAGTACCTCTGCACTTTACTTCCGCACCTCCTCTGAGTCTCAGTCTCTTTCTAGTTGTAGAATTTCCACTCAGTCAGCCTTCCTGTGGGTCTAGATGGTGTCTGTTTTTTCTTTTCGTTGTGATTGTGAAATGGCTGTGCGAGGCAGCAATTCCAGGTGTTTACCTATGCTGCCATCCTCGTTTCTCCCTCAGCTTTCTTATCTACTCATCTACTAAGGTGCACTTGGGCTGTTTCCATATCTTAGCTATTGTAAATAATGCTTCTAAGGGTACATATATTCTTTCTGATTGGTGTTTCAGGCTTCTTAGGATATATTCATAGAAGTGGGGTCAATGGGTCAAATGGCAGTTCATTTTTAATTTTCTTGAGGAAACTGCACATTGTTTTCCATAGTGCCTGCACTAGTCTGCATTCCCACCAGCATATTAGCCTATATAGTCAAACACTGCTGCAGTTATAATAATAATAAGGATTCTTGTTCTCCATATCCTTGTTAGCACTTGTTATTTGTTGATTTGTTGATGGCAGCCATTCTGACCAGTGTGAGTTGATATCTCTTTTTCATGTTAATGTTCATCACTCTGATGATTAGTCACATAGAGAATTTTTTCATATGTATCCTGGCCATTTGTATGGCCTATCTGGAGAGGTATCCAGGTTTTTTACCCATTTTTTAATTGGGTTGTTTGTCTTCCTTTTCTTAAGTTGTATGAGTGCTTTATTAAATCTTTTATCCATTTTGAGTTTATTCTTGTGTTTTGTGTAAGCTGATGGTTGAGTTTCATTTTTTTACATGTATTTGTCTAATTATCCCAACACCATTTACTAAAGAGACTGTCTTTACTCCACTCTGTGCTCTTGCCCTGATATCTGGTTTTCTTTTCTCTTCCATTTATCTGTATGCTTGTTCTTGTGCCAGTATCAGGCTATTTTAATTACACTAGCTTTGTGTTATAGCTTGATATCTGGTATTGTTTCTATTTGTTTCTTGATGAGTCTGGCTAAAGGTTCATCAATCTTGTTTATTTTTTTCAAAGAACCAGCTCTTTGTTTCATTGTGTTGTGTTTTTGTTTTTTTTTTGTGTGTGTGTGTGTGTGTATGTTTTTTACTCTCTATGTCATTTATTTCCTCTCTGTTCTTTATTATTTCCGTCCTTCTACTTAGGGCTTTTCTTGTTGTTTTCTTTCTAATTATTTAGAAGGGTTAGTAGGGTTAGATAGTTTATTAGAAGTTTTTCTTGTTTGTTGAGGTAGACCTGTAGTGCTATGAACTTCCCTCTCAGGACCGCTTCTGCTGTGTCCCATAGATTTTGGCTTGTTTTATATTAACTTTTATTTGTTTCCAGGAAGTTTTTGATTTCTTCATTGATCTCATTGGTAACTCATTGATTGTTTAATAATATGCTATTTAGCCTTCATGTGTTCAAATGTTTCTGAGTGTTTTTATTATAATTGTTCTCTAGTTTCATGCCACTGTGATCCAAGAAGATGGTTGATATGATTTCAATTTTCTTAGACTTGTAGAGATTTTTTGTGTCTTAACATGTGATTTACTTTTAGAATGAACCATGTGCACTTGAGAAGAATGTATATTCTGTAGCGTTGTGGTGAAATGTTCTGTAAATGTCAGTTAATTCCATCTGGCCTTGTGTGTCATTTAGGATCCTTTCTGATTTTTTTTTTTTGGTCTCACAGATCTATACAGTGATATCACTAGGGTGATAAAGACCCCCATTAGGATTGTACCATGTGGAAGTCCCTTTCACGTCCTGCATGATTCAGGGTTCCACTTCAGGGTTCGGGTTCTGGAGAAGGCCACAGACAGATAAAAAGAGACCTAGAAAATCATTTAATTTGGGAAATGGAGGCCAGGCAGTAGTTCCAACTCTAGTGGAAGGACTACTCTTGCTCTGGCTTTTCCATCCCTTTTATTAGGATTAAAACTATAGGACACACCCACATCTCCTGGGCAAGAAACTCCAATAAAAGCCAAAAAGTGAATCTAGGACTAACAGGTGGGGGTTTCTTCAACTACCAATATCTAGTAATTAGCTATGACCCTTTAGAGCAATTAAGGTTGACCAGCCCTCCGAATTCCCTGTCCACAGCTCTCTATTATTAAAACAATGATTGGCTTCTGGCAGTATTGCTGTCCATTTCTCCCTTAAAATCCTCCAGAATTTTTTTTTATGTTTGTTTGCTCCTGTATTGGGTGCATATATAAAATGTTTACCAGATTTATATCCTCTTTTGGTATTGATCCCTTTATTATTATGAAGTGGCCTTCATTGTCTCTTTTATGGCCTTCATTTTGAAGTTTCTTTGTCAGATTTGAGTATTGCTACCCCAATTTTGTTTTATTTTTTTCATTTCCATTTGCCTAGAATTTTTTTTTATTCCTTCACTTACATTCTCTGTCTTTTTACTGAGATGGGTCTCTTGTAGACAACATATATATGGCTCATGTTTTCTTATTCATTCAGTTACCTGATGTCTTTTGATTGGAACATTTAAGCCATTTGCATTTAAGGTTATTTTTGATAGGTACTTATTTGTTGCTATTTTTGTTCTGTATGCCTGTGTTCCTCCCTTTCTCTATTTCTTCTTACAATAGTCCTTTTTTGCATTTTTTGCACTGTTGGTTTGGTCTAATAAAGTCATTTAGGTGTTGTTTTTTATTTGTTTTGTTTTTATCTGTTAAACTCCTTATTTCACCTTTAATTTTGAATGATATCCTTGCTGAATAGAGTAGTCTTGGCTTCAGACTCTTGCTTTTCATTATTTTGTATATGCCATGCCACTCCCTGGTTGTCTGATGTGTTTATATTGAGAAATCAGTTGACTGTCTAATGGGAGCTACTTTCTATCTCTCTTAAGGCCTTTAAGATTCTTTCTCTTTAATGTTTGCACTTAATCATGATGTATCTCGTGGTGGGTCTTTTGGGATTCATCTTGATTGGGACTCTGTGTTTCCTGTACTTGTATGACTTTTTTAACCAAGTCATGTTAGTTTTCTGTCATTTTTTTCAAAAAAAGTCCTCTAGTCCTTGCTCAAATTCTTCTCTTTCTGGGATCCTTTTGATGTGGATGTTATTAGGGTTCATGTTGTCTCATGGCTCCCTTAAACTTTCCTGCTCATTAACACTTTGTAAGTGGGCATTTTTCTGCCACTGTGTGGTAGCGTTCGAAACACTTTCCTTTGTGCATGGGTACATTACAAAACTTGTACATGTACCACGTTTCACTGCGTAGTTTATGAGCGGCACACACACGACAATGACGTAAAACATTTTTATTTTTGCCAGTTCCAACTAGAGGTTCCAATGTATGCCATTGACAGTCTCCCTGGTGGATCCGAGTTTACTCATTTCCCGCAGAAAAAATGTGTTAAGTTTATTTTTGTGTTTTCCCCCCCAATTTTTGCTCTGAATGGGTATTTTTTTTTTTTTACCTTGTCTTCTAATATGTTGATTCAGTTCTCAGCTTCTTCTAGTCTACTGTTGAATCCTTCCAGTGTATTCTTATTTCAGCTCTGTCATTCATTTCTAATTGATTTTGATTCAGGGTTTCTGCATCATTTTTCATGCTGTTTTTTAAAGTTCCTTATAGATCTCATTAATTTCCTTGTACTTCTCACTAAGTTGTTTGAGCATCCTAATAGCCATTACTTCAAATTCTTTATCTGACAAATTGCTTGTATCAGTTTCATTTAGTTTCTTTTGTGGGATCCCTGGTCACCAAGGAGGCAGGCCCATGTGTCTGGTGGGGGGTCCAGTCATGGCTACTGGTTGATTGCCAGATGGCAGTGCTGTTTGTCCAGAGGCACCAGGCCAGGCACAATGCTTAGTTGTGGTAGGTCTGTGCATCTTGGGGTATTGGGTCCCAATGGCAGGACTGGGTGCATTACCTCAAGGTGCCAGTCATTCAGGGCATGCTGGGTCAATGGCAATTCCCCTCACTCCAGTTCTGCCCTCCACCATGTTGGTTTTCCGTCCAAATAAGACCTTTTGTTTTCATTCTTATTATTTAAATAAAATCTATATCATCTGATTATTGACCAGTTCATTACTACTGAATAAGTCAAGTACTAGAGTGCCATGTCCTATAAATATAATATTACTTAAATTATATTATTTAAATTTTTGTAGCTGTTTCTTATATTTTGTTGATATGTTAAATATTCAAAATATTATTTTTTAAAATTTAATGTACTTAAAGTTGGGCTTTCATGATAGAACACTTTGGTAATGGAATAGATTAATGTTTTTAAAACAAATTTTGTTTTCCTGTATTTTATTTTTGGTTTTTAGGTGGCAGCCAATGCACACATTCCTCCAGACTACCTCCTTAAAATTTGTGAGCGGATTGGTCCCATTCTAGATAAGGAGATCCCTCAGAGTGTTCCTGGGGTACAGACATTGCTCGGTGTTGGTCGGCAGTCTCTGTTACGGGATGCCAAAGGTAAGATTTTCTTTCTTTCTTTCTTTTTTTTTTTTTGAGTTACGAGTGGAGAGCAGCACATTTTTAAGTATATGCTTTTCTAAGTACTAAATTTTTCTAGTACAAATATAGTTGTTAGAGACCTAAAAGGAATTCTTTTTTGTAAAGCAATAGAGGTAAAGGATATAAAATCTCTGTAATACTCTGGAATAGAGATCTTAAAAGAATGCTCCTCTGATTAGTATAGTATAAACTACATTTTAATGTTCTTAATATCTATGAGTCTTGATATTATCCTAATCACATAGAATATTTTATAACAAGTAAATGAAAATTATGTTAAATAAAATTATAACTGAAGATATTTATTTTTTTTTAATTATTCTTTAAGTATTTTTAAAATTGATTTTTTGAGAGAGAAAAAACAAACAAACACTGCTGTGAGAAGGGATCATCGATCTGCTGCCTCCTGCACACCCTCTACCGGGGATTGAGTCTGCAACCCGGGCATGTATCCTGACTGGGAATCAAACTGGTAACCTTTCACTGTATGGGTCAATGCCCAACCATCTGAGCAACACCAGGCAGGGCAATTTTTAAAATTATGTTTTAATTTTAGCAGTTCCTTTCTGTTGGTCCATTATTTTATTAATTGTTTTTTTTTATTATTTGGCTATTTCCTGTATTAACTTTTTATTTTCTGAGAGTTGATAAATATATACTGCAAATACATTACTCTTATTGATTTTTAGAAAGAGAGGAAATGGGAAGGAGAGATAGAGAGAGAGAGAGAGAGAGAGAGAGAGAGAGAGAGAGAGAGAGAGAGAAAATAAATTGGTTGTTTCAAATATTTGCATGTTCTTTGGTTGATTCGGACCCTAGATTGAACCCACAACCTTGGCATATCGTGACAACACTCTAACCAACTGATACAGGGCCTGAGGCTGTTAATTGTTTAAATGATAGCAAAAGTGCTAGAGGGCTTAAGGGGTTTTACTCCTCGGCTTTATTGAGGTATAAAAATTGACAAATAATATTGTATATTTAAAAAATACAGTTAAGCAAATAATATCAACCCATCAGTACCTGTTCAATACAGTTTCTCTTCCACTGTTTTTTTTCAGCATTTTACAAATTTTTCCTAAATTTTTACATTGACTCTTAATATACAAAATAGTGTTTTATGAACATAGACGTATGAAATTACATGTTAAGGACACCTCTTAGTGTGATAAATACTTCAGATCTAGCAACCAATTTATTTGTTTTGTATTATTAGTATAATGTTGTTTAAGATCCTAATATACAAGTATAAATAGTTGCATAAATGATAACAGTGTTTAAACATCTTATTTTATAATTTAAGGAAATTCTTCAATAAAGTTAATTTGATGTTTTTAAGAGAGTAGTAGAATACTTTGTTTCAAAGTTGAATTAGAAATATTTATTATGTGCTTGAGTCTTTTGATATAAGCATAAAAGGCAGACAGAAAACACAACTATTTATAGTCAGTTATCATGTGATATGTACTTACCTATTATGGCACAACTGGAAGACACGGCATAACATGAGCATTCACCAAGAATAAATGTCTCTGAATTTAATCTGGCATGCATGTATGTAGTTTTATCCTTACTTATATTGTTTTGTATAAGTAGATATGTGTAAACTTAAAATCAAGAAGGACGAATGTAAACTTAAAACTATTAATCTCATGATATTTACATGAGATTCAAATATATGTGTAATAAAACTTCAGTTCTAGATCAGCGCAGAAATAAAATGTCCTGATCATATATTAAGGTACTGGTATTCACCAGTCATGATGTATGTGGTTTAAAACATAATTAAATACATGCATTATGTTTTTATTTTGGCTTTAGCAATTACAAAATCTATTTTTCAAAATTTATCTTTATTGTTGAAAGTATTACAGATGTCCCCCTTTTTCCCCATTGACCCCCTACATCTTAGGAAGAAATATATTTTAACAAATTGAGTTGAAATTAGACATTTGCCTCAGAAGTGCCGTTAAAATAAAAAAAACTAAAACATTGTTCTACTCCTTGGCTAACCTTTGAATCTTTTTGTATAGACTGTAAGAGTACACTATGGAATGGGTCCGCTTTTGCAGCTCTACATAGAGGCAGACCTCCAGAACTACCTGTAAATTATGTGAAACCTCCAAATGTGGGTGAGTAATGTCCATGTGAGTTATAAACATATTTTTGATTTGTTCCTTCCTGAACTCATTATAAAGCCAATAGTAGGTACAAGAATTGAATTTGAAGAATAAACAAACTGTTTACATTCTTGAATTTCATGCTGATTCCACATTTTAAAGATTATTTTTACCTAAAGCAAATTTAATCATAGTTTTGTAAAAGGTTAGCTCATGTTTTCCTTTCTTGCTTGCTTTC
>PVJC01052252.1:0-11203 GCA_004026665.1 Murina feae
TGTATATTATTCTTTATTTCAGTCAGTGTATGCTTAATTTCTAGTTGGTCCTTTATCATATCCTTGAGGGTCTCATTAGATTTATTGAGGGTCTCACTAAATTTATCGGCAGTCTCTAGAAAATTCTTGAAAAACCTAATAACCGTGGTTTTGAACTCTATAACCTGTCATTTTCTTTCCTCCATTTCTGTCATTTGTGACCTGTTTCTTTGTCTCCGCATTTTGGCTGCTTCCCTTTCTGAGTTAGGTGATCACTGAGAGGAATTAACCTCTAAGCCACTTGGTTATGAGTCAGCTGTGTCTACAGTGGGAGAACTTCTGTGCTGGAGACACCCTTATGGGGCAAGAGTTGTTTCAGTGGGGGCTTTTGTGCTCACTGTGTCTGCACATTCGGAGTGTGTTCCTTGTGGATGTGAGTTTTGTTTAGGATGGTCCCACTCTGGCCACTGGGTGAGGCTGGCTCTTGTATCTTTAAGGAGGTGTTGATTTAGCCTTTGCCTTAGGCTACTCAGCCTTTTATATGCAAAAGCCTCTGACGCAGCTTGGGAGGGGCGGGGCTTCAGGGAGTTTGCAGGGCAGGGTGGAGAAAATAGCTATGGCTGCTTCTCAGCCCTGCGCTAAGAGACACGGGGTCTCTGTGTCCTGTGGTAATTGTTGCAAGCAATGCTGAGAGAAACCCACTTTGGATTTCCTCCCAGTGCCAGTCAGTCCCCCTTCTCTGGGTGTGCACCTGGAACTGGAGTTCAGAGCTGCCGGGAACTTGTGGCTCTCTCCATTTTGGAAAAGAAGCGTGTCCTCTGGTGCCAGCCCTCTCCCTGAGCCCCATGCGCGCACCTCCATACCTCTGTACTTTGCTTCCGCCACTCCTCTGAGTCTCAGTTTCTTTCTAGTTGTAGGATTTTCACTCAGCCAGCCTTCCTGTGGGTATGAGTGGTGTCCGTGTTTTCTTTTCATGGTTATTCTGAAATAGTTGTGCACGGCTGCATTTACAGTGTTTACCTTATGCTGCCATCTTGCTGTCTCCATTTTTAATTTTTTAAGGGAACTCCATACTGTTTTCCACAGTGGGCGCACCAGTCTGCATTCCCACCAGCAGTGCACGAGGTTTCCCTTTTCTGCATATCCTTGCCAACACTTGTTGTTAGTTGATTTGTTGATGATAGCCATTCTGACTATAGATTCAATGCAATCCCTATTAAAATATCAATGGCATATTTCACAGAACTAGAACAAACATTCCAAAAATTTATATGGAACCAAAAGAAACAAAACAAAACAAAACAACAGCAGCAGAAAAATCTAGAATAGCTGCAGCAATCTTGAGAAAGAAGAACAAAGTTGGAGGAATCACAATGCCAGATATCAAGTTATACTACAAATCCTCTGTACTCAAAACAGCTGGTACTGGCACAAGAATGGCATACAGACCAATGGAAGAGGACAAAGAACCCAGAAATCAACCCAAACCACTATGCTCAATTAATATTTGACAAAGGAAGCAAGAGCATACAATGGAGTAAAGACAGTCTCTTCAATTAATGGTGTTGGGAAAATTGGACAGGTACATTAAAAAAAACACTAGACTATCAACTTATACCATACACAAGAATAAACTCAAAATGAATAAAAGACTTAAATGTAAGTCGTGAAATCATAAAAAATATTAGAAGAAACCACAGACAGCAAAATCTCAGACATCTCTTGAAACGATATTTTTATAGATACATCTCCTAGGGCAAAGGAAACTAAGAAGAAAATAAACAAATAGGCTACATCAAAATAAAAAATTTCTGCACAGCAAAAGAAACCATCAACAAAATTAAAAGGGAGCCCATTGTATGGGAGAACATATTTACCAATGATATATCTGACAAGGGGTTAATTTCTAAAATATATAAGAAACTCTTATAACTTAACAAAAGGAAGACAAACTTCCAATTAAAAATTGGGCAAAGGACCTAAATAGACACTTCTTCAAAATGGATATACAGAAGGCAAAGAGATATATGAAAAAATGCTCAAAGTGACTAATCATCAGAGAGATGTAAATTAAAATGACAATGAGGTATCACCTCACATCTGTCAGAATGCAATTTATTTTTAATATGGAAAAATTATAAACAGCCTACTAAAAACAGAATAAACTGAAATATATCCATGTTCTACATTTTATAACACACAATTAGTTGTTTTATAAGAGGGATATAATTATGACTTAGATAAAGATCATTTTTAGATGGTAGAATGTATAATTAACATCTATAGTTGTTGCACAATCTACAAATAGTAGGATCATATAAAAGCATTCATTTTTACTCACTATTCTTATGCCTTGAGGTTTGACCAATACATTTTTTAAAAGAATTCAGTCAATTTAACTGTCTGGCTTTAAAATGGTTTTGTAACATTAAAAAATAAATGCCATATGTAAATACAATTTTTAGCCAAATTTGCATTTGAATATGATGGCCTATTATACAATGCTACCACCTGTGAAAAATGAATCAATCATAATTTCATAAGACTTGGATACAGTAAAACGATTTATAATATAAAATAGAATTTTAACATTTGGTGATTATCAAGACTGTAAGCTGAATAAAATGAGAAGTCCCATCTGTTACCATCTACCTTTCACCTCTCCATGAAAGCAATATAAAAGGGAAGAGTTATAGGAGCTTCTCCAAGTAGTTGCACAGAATAAAAGTTACCATTTGGCAGGGACTGTGTGTTATTCATTTCTTTATCACCCACAGTGGCTTATGTGTAGTGGTACCCAATTAACATTTGTGGAATTTAATCAAAGTCTATTGGGCTGTAAAGAAAATGCCATGATCATTATTCAGTACATTTGCACAAGCATTTATTATGAAATGTTAAAAAAAAAACAGCTTAACTTCTGGCAACTTCAATCATCCACAACACAGATAATAACTGAGAAAATAAGTAAAAAAGAGATTGGTTATCATAAAAATGCTTGTATTTTACTATTTAAGAGAAGGCAGTTGTCACCTTTAGGCCAGGGAAGGGCTTAAAATTATAGGTAAATTAAAATTTATTGGTTTAATAATTTAAGTGAGTATATTCACTGAGACACGCTGGTAAATGGTAACTACAAATGAAGGAGATAAAACAGGACACCAATAAAGTAAATAACCTAAATAGTATGTTAACTGCTAATAGTATTTTTCTCTGACAGCGTCATAATTGATGTGCATGATGACTATGAAAAAATTCAATTCCACAAATGTATCAAAAGATAACACATAATTAGATGCTACAGGTATTCAAAAGTTAATGAGACAGACTCAGCTGCCAACAACCTAAAAGTCCGAAGGTAAAGATATGAAAAATATATAAACTAAAAGCAGGAGTTCCGGTCAAGATGGTGGCATAGGTAAAGGTGTTACTCGAAACCTTCCACAACCACATCAAAATTACAACTAAACTACAGAACCACATCATTCAGGACCATGGAATGGACTGGTCCCACACCCACATGTGGTGGCTAAAAATTGCATCTTACCTTTGCACATGCTATTCCCTCTGCTAGGGAAGCCTTCCCATTGATCTCAGGGTTCTCACCTAACAAACTCCTTTTTAGCCTTTGTTATTTCGTGTGAACTCCAACTCCCTTCTCCTCTTCCTACATAGTTAGCTGAGCCTTCATCTGTGTTCCAGGGAGAACCTAGTTCTCCCTCCAGTAGATGGTTGGTTACAGAGTTACACCTGAATTAGGCTTCACACTGTCGAATGTATTCCATAACACGAAATATAAGTAGAAGTATACATTAGTGAAAGGGGGGGAGAAGAGAAAGGACAAAAACAGGACAAATAATTAGCTTTCACTATGTTAGCAACTTTCTCAACAACAATATCTGACCATTTTCTCATTTGAAAATGAGGATGTTCGATGAGATGTTTTTTAGTACTCTGCGATTGACCCATGCATAGCATTAATCATAATGGCTGGAATTCACTAAGTTTCTAATGTCTCATATAGCTCAATCCTTTTATGCCTTATTAAAAAGCAAAAATTCTTCACTTTCAAGAGGTTTTTGTCTGATACCAGTTTCGCTATCTGCACTTTTAAAATAATTTCATATTCTGCATTTTAGGCAGCTGCTTAAATTCCAACATAAATCTCACCAGAGAATGCAAAGTTATTAGCTAAAATAGCTTCATTTCAAACCAGCATCTTATTGAATTGGAATATTAGACACAGAGCTTTAAAAAAAATGTATGCTTCACAGCCAACCCATTGCCAGAGGTATGAAATAAATAGATTTTCCAGTGTGAACTCTCAATTACTTTAACTCCAAGTTATGTTAAAATAAACTGTCTCTCCAGAACACATTTCTGACATATTAATGTACAGCAACAATTATGCTTCTGCACATGCATATGATGATCTGTACTGTTGCCATGGCCAAAAGTTTCAAGATGAAAAGGATATTTATATAATCTCAAGTTATCTTTCCACAAACCACTTGTTAATTGAAAACAACATTGTCATTTAATAATTATATCACCTTAACTAAGAAATCAAAGCTAATATCTCCAATACTGGGACAAAAAGACATCAATTGCCTCCTTATGGAATGCATTAAGAAGTATTCAACACTTCAGTGATTTCCTGCCAAACATAAATCACCTCTACCAACAGCTGTGAAATTTTCAGACAAATTTAAATTGAGGTACATTCTACAAAATAATTACCCTCCTTGAAAATGTCAGCATAAAAAAAGACAAAGACAATGAACGTTCAGGACATTTTCTAGATTAACGGAGACTAAAGATACATGACAGGTTGGCTCCTATACCTGGAGGGGTACACATAAGGGTTAGAGATATAGCTGCAACAAATATTATTGAAACAATTCATTAAAATTAAAAATTAATAGAAAAATAATCAAATTCACATATGCTGGTAATGATAGTGGTATTCTGAACTATGGTATTTGCTGTGGGACTGACCATAGTGGGGGCTTCAGGAAGCAGTTCAGAAGGGGCATATCAACGCCGCACCCTCCCTCAGATGTACTTACCAGTACGTTTGCAGCTTACTTACCAGTACAATGCAATTTCAAACCTACACCAAATAAAAGTATAATCTAAGTAAAACACATGCACCCTCACACAGAGCTTACTATATATATTGGAGAAGGGGGAACAAGATATACTCACTGCAAAACTAAGTTCATCTTTATCTACACCCATATTCCCTCTGATGGTGGAAACAAATTGTCTACAATTGAAACTGAAGCCTAATTGTCATCTAAGTCAGTCTCTTTGGGTTAACGCCCAATGATTCCAGATTTCTAGCCTCTCCTCATCCTCTTTTCCAAGATGGTGCCTGAGTGCAAGTGAGGCTTGTACATACTCATGCAGTTAAAGGGATCCCATGACTCACAGGTGGCCCTCACAGTGAGGCTGGTCTAGCCAGACCCCCAGTTGTGGGGCTGGTGCTTGCTGAGATGTAGCTGGCCCCATTCATTCTTCTGCAGTCCTCACCACTAGACCCTCTTCCTCCTGAGCCCAGGCCTGTCTGAAAATCCGGTTCTCTCAGCATCTCTGTTCTGTAATGGAAGGACTGGGAACCCATGGCTGCTTTCTCCACACTTGCGGGGCTCTATGAAAATGCTGTCCACAACTACTGCCTGCACATGTCATTCCCACACTGTGTCAAACAAAGGGGCATACAGATGTCCCAGACTACCCACTAGGTTAGGCAGAACAAGGGCCAGCCCCACAAAGATGTCCCTGTCCTAAACCTGAGAACATGCTACTTGCAAGGGGGAATCAAGGTTGCCGATAGAATTAAGGTTGCTCATCACCTGACCTTGAGATGAGAAGATAATCCTGGATTATATAGATGGGTCCAATGTTATCAATAGTATCCTTCAAAGTGGAGACAGGAAGCATAAGACTCTGAGTGATGTGATGTGAGAAGAAATCGACTGGCTTATGAAGATGAAGGAAGAGGACCATGAGCCAAATAATTCAGGCAGTCTTCAGAAGCTGGAAAAGGCAAGAAAATGGATTCTCCCTTGAAACTTGCAGAAGAAACAGCCTTCCAACACCATGATTTCAGCCCTGGGAGACCCATTTCAGATGTCTAACCTCCAGAACTATAAGATAACACATTGTGCTATTTAAGCTACTAAGTTTGTGCCAATTTCTTACATCAGTAATAGGAAACAAATACCTTTCCTCTACGCTGCAAGTGCACACACACACACTCACACACACACACACACATACGAATTACCCTCTGCCCTGAGGTTTCCCCACACATTACCACCTGCACCACAAACCACATACAGGAGGTGAGAGCTGCCTATTTCTCTATTCCCTGCTCCCTTCTCAGAATAATAAAGTTGGCAAATTCTTCTGCAGTCTTTCTATTCTTAAAGCGTCTACTACAGCTCAAAATAAACTTAGCAGAGATAGTAAATGTAGCATGTTTTATAAAAAGGTTATAAAGGAAAGCAAAGAAGTAGGACAATAATTAGAAGGGGTCATGGGAGAAAAAGATTATGCAAAGATGGAAGAGATGAGAATATTTCTCATGCTGAGAAGAGCTAGTATGAAAGAAGTTGGGGATCTAAGAGAGAAAATGTATAGAACTGAATGATATGATGCCTAAAATTAATAATACAATAGATGATTTTAAACAATATATTAGACACAGGCAGAGAAAAATGAGTCAACTGAAAGACAGGGCCAGGAAACTAGAATATAGCACAGAAATTTCAAGGGGAAAAAAGGGAAGTACTTAGAGGCTATGTGGAGAAGGTATTTAATGCTGTAAATTTTACAGCATGGAGATCCAGAACAAAATGCACTCTTTTAGGGAGCAACTGAATCCCATGAGCAAAGGAGAGGGGCCCCTGTGTTCCCACTTCCTATTTCCAAGTTTTCCAGGCAAATAATTCACTTTTTCTCTGAAAGGACTGTGTGAGGGGGCAGAGAGTGGACAAAAACATTTCTTTTTTTTTCTTTTTTTAAAATATACTTTATTGATTTTTTACAGAGAGGAAGGGAGAGGCATAGAGAGTAAGAAACATCGATGAGAGAGAAACATGGATCAGCTGCCTCCTGCACACCTCCTACTGGGAATGTGCCTGCAACCAAGGTACATGCCCTTGACCAGAATCGAACCTGAGACCTTTTAGTCCGCAGGCTGACGCTCTATCCACTGAGCCAAACCGGGTAAGGCTGGACAAAAACGTTTCAATGACTGATAAAGCCATGGAAAACTCAGGCCACTCTCATAGAAATATTGTTCTAATCTAGGGCATTGTAAATCGTGTTTGTGGGGTGGGAGGAGAGGTTAGGGAAGGATAAAGTGAGTACACACATAAGGCATATCTTAAGAAAGCTATAAAACCTATAACTGGGTAAGAGAGTAGAAGGAGGATGCCTTAGATATTTCCAGAAATTAATAAGACAAAAATAAATAGTAGGAGCAGATACAAACCATTAGGAGAGATAGGGAAGTATTGCTTAATATAGAATTCAGATGAAATATAATTCCTTCTAGTATGTGTGTCTTTACCTATATCCCCTTGAAAAATATCAGTTACATAAAAGCACTTTTTAGAAGGGTGCATTTCTGAGCAAAAATTGAAGTGTAGGCTCAATGAAAGGCTCAGACAGAGTTAGAAAAGATACCACCTCAATCCTTCCATCTTTAAAAACACCCCTAAGCTACTCACCTCAGAATGATAAAAATATACCCTATATTTAAAGACCTTCAGAGAAAGATTTTACATGTCATCTCAGGACTTAGCACAGGCTCTTTTCATCAACAAAATTAAGTATCATTCAGAAGCTTAACTGGAATTCCTTTTTTAAGAAACTAAATTAATTTTATCTACAGCTTAAATCTCATTTTTTCCTCCCAAAAGATAAATACTATATTATATGAGCTCCATAAGTGATAAGATACCCTGTTGAAATCTCAAGCAGACCTCACCACAAAAAAAGTAGGAAATTGCATGAGAATGTAAAGCACAGAATTGCTCTTGCTCATCATACCGGACAGATCTGGTACAGGTGCAGGATTTATGATGCAGACATGAAGTCTTTGACTGTGTGGAAATCAATGAAAGTAAAATTCAATTTAAACTTTTTATTAAAATAACATAAATTTTAAGATGTGACTTTCCTGTCATAGTAAATCATCAAGACTGGTAAGGATTACTAGAGGTAGAACCAGAGAATCATCATTCAAGGGCATGAATTATACCCTTGAAAGTAAAGCATTGGCCCTTCTGGGACCATCAGGAAAAGAAAAGTTGGGTCAGGTGTATATACTATAGGCACGCTATTCTACCTATTAATGTCAGCAGCCTCCAGAAACAGTGATTGGTATGGCCAAGTACACAGTAATATGCAGTGATTATTAAAACTACTGAAATTTAGAAGCACTCTCCTTTCAAACACAATGATACAGCTTGAAAATTGGCAATATTATAAAGAATGTATAATGTATACTTGTGTCATGACATTGAAAATTGGCAATATTATAAAGAATGTATAATGTATACTTGTGTCATGACATTGAACTAGCCCAGGCTGCTAGCTCCCTCTCTTGAATCCAACACTAAAAACAAACAACAGTAAAAATAAATGAAACAAAACAATAAATAACCAAGAGGGAATCACATACACTTAAAAATCTAACATAAAACCCTTAAAAGACCCCCTGGAGACCCAAAAGATGGTTATAAGCTTGAGAGAAGAGGAAATGGAAGTCTCACAAACAGGTCTACAAACCAGGGCTCAAGCTTCACTTCTCTGTCTAGATACTTATTACTAGTAAAAGCACAGGTAGCAAATATCCCTAAGGGAATATAAGCTCAGAAGGAAAATGGCACTTGAAGAGAGTAAGTGCTAAAAAAGCAAAAGACAACACACCATAACAGATAGTAAACCAGATAAATTAATGAAGAAAGACATTAAGAATTTAAAGTCAATATAAGAATCAAGTATTGGTTACATGATGACAAAACAAGAATTTTTAAAAAGAACTAACAAAGAATCATGAAAGGCAGTATGGACACAGTGAAAATTAATTTAGTGTGCAGAACGATTCAGTGATCAATTAACAGATGAAATACATGTGGGATATTATGAAAATGTGTTAAAGATGTGTTACCATCTGCATAATAGTATAATGGGAGAGTAAATAAAGAAAGTAAACATTTGAAGAAATAACAACTAACAGTTTTCCACAATTCAAGATGAAAGGCTTAGATTAAGAAGGTATATAGAGTGACAGGGCCAAATAGAAGAGAGAGAAGGAAAACAAAAGTCCAAAATCTAGATATCAATGGGGGAAACTAAATAACTTCCAAGTCTAAAAGAAAATGCTAAAAACTTCTAGAAACAAAGAGCAATTCAACTACAAAGAATAAAATCATATTATTAGTCTTCTCAACAGCTACACTATAGACAATGGGAAAATATTTTTTAAATGCTTCAAGAAAAGAGTCTAAAACATAAAATTTTTTCCAGTAAAGCTACTGTTTAAGTATGAGATAGTCCTAGAGGAAAGGCGGAGGGGGGGGCGGGGGACGGGATGGGAGGGAGATAATCAACTAAAGACCTTATACGCATATATGCATAACCCATGGACCCAGACAGTGGGGTGGTGAGGGCCTGGGGCATGGGCGGGGTTTGGCTGAAAGGCATCCCTGGGGGAAAAGAGGGGACGTGTAATAGTTGGAACAATAAAGATTTAAAAGGAAAAAAAGATGAAATAAATATGAGATAGTGAGAAGACTATTCTTTGCATGCAAAGCCTCAGAACATTTACCCCACAAATACCTGCTGTTAAGACTACTCTGAAAACATACTCTAACAGGAAGAAAAATAAATAAATAAAACCAGCTATCAGGGAAGTTAGGGTGAGTGAATAATTCAGTAAAGTTTACTTTGTCTAAAAGAGCAAGAGCCCTAGCTGGTTTGGCTCAGTGGATAGAGCATCAGCCTGCAGACTGAAGAGTCCCAGGTTCGATTCCAGTCAAGGG
Source organism: Murina feae (assembly GCA_004026665.1). Classification (NCBI taxonomy): domain Eukaryota; kingdom Metazoa; phylum Chordata; class Mammalia; order Chiroptera; family Vespertilionidae; genus Murina; species Murina feae. Next base: position 10,041 of record PVJC01052252.1, read on the forward strand.
CATGTACTTCAACTTCGGGGTCGATCTCCAGTAGGGGGCATGTAGGAGGTAGCTGATCAATGATTCTCTCTCATCACTGATGTTTCTATCTCTCTCTCCCTCTCCTTTCCTCTATGAAATCAATAAAATATTAAAAATAAAATAAAATAAATAAATAAAAGAGCAAGAGCAAAAATATAAACATACATAATCCAGGACTAAAACAGGCTGATACTAAATGACCTTTCTTTAGGGAAGAGGGAAGTAGAGGCTGCAGTCAGAGAGAAGTACGACTCCATTTTACAGATAAGAAAACAGGCACAGATAGGTTAAGAAAATTGTACAAGGACACACAGTCTATAAAAAGCAGTGCCAAGATTCAAACTCAGGCATTCTGACTCAAAGTCCAGTCTTCAAGAAGATATAGATATTGATAAAATCAAGAACTGTGACAGGGAAAATAAAACATAAGAGTAGATCTTGAGTTTTAGGTAACCACTAGATAAATAAAAATAAAATATGTATAACTGTATAACCAGCATAAGAATACTTGATTTATTCATTGGAAGGAGAGGAGGAATAATTTAACCAAATGAGAGAATTTAAAAAAAGATATTATGAATTAGATGGTATCAATAGTTATACTGTATATCAGAAGATGCCTTAATTAATAAGCCCAATTAATTTAGAGTGTTTTATTATTACACTAGTACTAGCAGGCTCAGAGTAGAATATCTCTGTCAAATTCTGGTCCCAAATAGAGGAAGTCTTTCCTGTTTATACTTTTTCAGTTCTTTGTCTTCCAAATTTGGAATGAGACTTCCAGACCTTCTGAGAAAGAGGTCCTGTGTGCTGGAAAGGGGCCGTGAGACCACATCTTAAGGCCTGGCCTGGCGCGCACTGACAACTCTGTCTGGGACATAGTTTATGGCCTCTCTGGAATGGGAATAGTCTAATTTTTTCCTATTATTTAAGCAAGCAAACGTTTATAGAAGCCAGAATAGCAGGGTTAAAATTTCAAACAGTAGTTTTTTTTACACAAGATGGAGGTTACTATGCTTCACAATAACTCTAAATGGCAATAACTAAACTAAATGTAAATGTTTAAATTAATCAAAAAAAAGAAAAAGGGTATTGTATTGGCTTAAAAAGAAAAATAAGATGAAAAACAAGTTTTCTATAGA
>PVJC01052253.1:0-11209 GCA_004026665.1 Murina feae
TCTCTCTCTCTCTCTCTCTCTCTCTCTCTCTCTCTCTCTCTCTCTCTCTTCCTTTCTCCATCCCTCTCTCTCCCTTCCTCTCTCTCTCTAAAATATCAATGCAAACATATTTGAAGGAAAATGGATGCCCACAGCTTGTCCTTTCCCCTATGTTAATAGGTTTTATATCAGTGTCTCCAGATGATGCATGTGATGAATGGGACCTAAACCACATAGTATCTTATTCTAGTAACAAAGGAAATCTATGTCTCTCTTTCTCTTTCTTCCTCCCATTTTTTCTTTCCTTCTTTCCTTCCTTCCCTTCTTTTTTCTTTCCGTCTGTCATTTTTTCTCCTCCTCCCTCTCTCCTCCTCTTTCCTTCCCTTCCCTTTCCTTCTATCCTTTCTTTCTTACCTTCTTTCCCTCTGTCATTTCTCCTTTCTTCTAAACATGTTAACTACAGCAAAAAATATGTATGCCCAAAGTATCTAGAGGGTAACATAAGTAACTATAAAAGTAAATGCTGTGTTATAAGAATCAAGCTCAAGTTCTATAAGAATTCTCAGAAGGAATTTAAAACAACAATATAGTGTATTTGTCAGGAACACAACATGGTGACATGGGGATAGGGGGGTGGGGGGATGCCAAACACACACTGAAAATCCCATCTTTGAAATTCACCAGTTACGTGATTTTGGACAAGTTCCTCAAACTCTTCAAGCTGTATTTCTTCTTCTATAAAATGAGGAAACTGTTACTCTTATTTATCATTTGAGAATAAAAAGTGGCAATTGTAACATATTAGTACAGTGGCTGACACAAAGTAAATAATCAATAATAGGTGTTATAACTAAGAACATAACCGTGGTTTGTGGTTTAACAACGCAAGTTCCAGGGAGAAGGTAAGATTCAAACTGGGCTTGAAATGGAAGAACTAGAATTAAAAATAGTGAAAGGAATCTGGTTAAGACATTGTTATTATACACTGTCCTAGCATCTTTCACAAAAGGCCTTAAAAAGCACTTAAAGCCAAGTGTGTTATAAATGGATACATTGAAATATGACATGTCATCTTAGAGTATGTGAGTAATTAAAGAATCAAAGTAGATGACTCCCAGGTTGGTATTCTAACCACACAACTGCATTTCTTACTTGCCTCCAAAATATTACAATTTGTTTTGTTTTTTTTTGTTCTGTCTCCATATTAGCATCAGCATTGACATGACTATTAATAACATAGACACTAAGGGGAGAAAATGAGATTAACAATGGTATCCCATTAATGAGGTCTTTGTCACACTATGAACTAGAGGAGTCAGTGTCCAAATAGTGCAGGTAATTCTTTTCTTGATTTCTAAATTGTAAAATGACTCACAACAAACTGACATAAAACATAGATTACCTTCATTAAAAAGACTGTACTTTTCTTTCATTTTTATTTTTTTACCCATCATTCCTATGATCACTTATAGTATTCTTCTGCCATCAATTCGTATGTGAACATTTTCTGGTATTTAGGGGTGTTTCCACCCCTAAATAGAGACTTATGGTAAAGTAAAATGAAATAGATTAAAGTTAATTATGCCCCATTGTCCTTTGTATTGCCTAAACTTATGATAAAATTACTACTTGAATCTAGTGAAAACCATGGTTATCTCTTTAATCATGTTTTAAAGAAGAAGCTATAAAGAAAGAAATCTCATTCCAACTTTAAAAGTTTTTGTCAACCCTACTGCCTTTGGATTGAAACATTGTGGATAAGGAACCACAGATTGTTTCTATTGGAAGAGATTTTAAGGTATTTGTTCAACAGCCTTCATTCTATAATTGCAGAGATGGAGGGTCTGAGAGGGTTTTTGGATCCTGCCCAGTTTGGTAGCAGACCTGGGAAAGCAAGCTAGGTCTGAGTGCCAGTGCAGTGTTTTTCCATTGTAAGGGTGGAATTTGATATTTTTACCCTCCTTATTTTTCATCATACTTTGTGCAAGTTGTTTGGCTCATGTTCCATTTGTGGTTATGAGGATTAAATAAGACAATGATATAATTGACATCAAACACAAAATTTAATAAACATTAGCTGTCTTTCACCTTTCTAAAACCGTGTGTCAATCTGATTCCATAAACCATAACACACTTAAGGATATTTAAGAAAGCTCTCTATTTCAAGAAGTCTGGAAGAAAAACATTTTTTTTTGGAAAGGAAGAATCTTTATAAGGCAAATATCCATTCATTAGGTAACCAGTTTTGTCATCCTGGATATTTACAGTGCTGTGAGAGGAGTTTATTAGTTTAGAATTGATAGAAAACTCATTTGGCATACTAGCAGGCAAATGGCAAAGGTACAAGTCATTTACCAGCTCTGACCTTGATGGATTAGATATGGTTCCTGTGCATTCCTCAGTCACTATAAGCTATACAGTCTGCACTGAGATGATGAGCCATGTGGGGATGCCATATACCACCTGCTGCTCTTGGGAAAACCAGAATTCATTAGCTGTACAGGGTAGTCACTCTCTGACAGGAGCTGGACAGGAGCTGATTTTTCCCATCAGGATGAGCTGATGTTGCTTTTTCTTTGCTGTATTCTCATGGGGGATGAAATCTCTTTTACCTGAAAAAGTTTTTGTTGTGTTTCAGAAAAACACAACATTAGTACTGCACTATACTGGGGGCCTCCAGTGAGCAGACTGTCATCTGAATTCAATGATTCTTGAAGTGCCCATCTTAATTAAATGGGCTCTCATAAATTATTGGCCATGCTTTGATGATGATGATGGCATCCACAAAATGACTAACGACTTTAAAACATATCAATGTGCTGATATATTCTCGTCTTCAAATAACACTAAATTATTAGTATTAGTGCTGTGATAAGGGTGTGCTTTCTGAGTTGCTTGTTTAATACTGGTATCTAGTAATACATTTCTCTGCATTTTCACAGCCACTCTCTCTTCTGCCCAAAAGTTCTGATTTTTGAAATCTCTGACCAGGATGACAGGTGGTTTCTGTGGCTTCAGTCAAGCATATAAGTAGTATTGTGTTCTAGTTAAGACCTCAGGAGTAGAATACCAACTATTTGCTATGTGACCTGAGGTAAGAAACTTGACTGTTCTGTGCCTCAGTTTACTCATATGAAAATTGAGGATTATTGTAATTAACCTTACAGGATTGTTGTGAGGATTAAATTATTTGCTACATGTAAAGAATTTATGACTGTGTTTAATAATACATGAGTGTTCTGCCATTCATACTGTGCAAATGTGTTAAATCAAAAAAATTAGAAAAGCCATAAGAGTTAAAGTATTCCAATTTTAGCAACTTGCTTTAACCTGCTGTAGTTGATACTATTCCTGTTTGATCTATTTGATAACTCAGGAGACTGCTGCACAGGGCTTTTCTCCACACAGTCAGGTGTAGAGGCAAGGTGGTACGACTCTGTTACAAGGGTGATAGTTATTCAGTCACACAAACATCCTCCTTGTTCTGAGCACAGAGCTGAGAGCTTAGCACATATATTTTTTCATCTCTCCAGTGGCTTTAGGTCCACTGTAGCTTGAGTCTATTTTATTAACTTTGAAGCATAATAATTACTGTCATTGCTAGATGTCTATCATATTAAAAAAAGTTATATGAACTTCCATGTCTTTTTGGATATCTGGGGGAATTTATTAAAACATTTCAGTCTAAGAAATGTCAAAACATTCATTCTTTTTGAATGTCGCATTCTTGGAATCATTATCTAATCTAATAAAAGAGTAATATGCAAATTGACCTTCACTCTGAGACATCTAAGCCACACCCCCAGCTAAGCCATGCCCACAGCCAATCAGAGTGGCTGTATGCAAATTAACCCAGCCAAGATGGAGGCCGGTAACCACGGAGCTAGAGTAAACAGCAAGCTTTCGTTGCAACTGCCTGTCTAGGCTGGCTGAGCCTCTGCTCAGGGTAACAATGTTTCCATTATAGAAGCCACGGAGCTGAAATAAACAAGAGGTTTTCTTACCTGCCTAGGCCTCTGCTCAAGGTAATAAAGTTTCAATTATAGAAGATAAATAAACCCCAGAAACCTGATTCCAGCCAGCCTTGCTGGGACCTTGGGTCAATGGGAGCTGGGGGCAGCTGAAAGCCTGAAAATGGTCCTCAGCCCCTCACCCAGGCTGGGCAGGCACCCCAGTAGGGACTCAAACTCTGACAGGGATGTGGGCAGCATGAAACAGCCATCAGCCCCTCACACTGGCTGGCCAGGCACATCAACAGGTGGACATCCCCTGATGGATCCCAGACTGTGAGAGGGCACAGGCCAGGCTGAGGGAGCACTCTGAGTGCACAAATTTTTGTGCACTGGGCCCTAGTAGCTTAATATTAGTAAAACCATTCTAGTTATACAAATGAATAATCTTCATATTTGCAAGTGAATAAATAGAATTCAATATTAGGATTATATGTACTATTAATGAATACAAACAATCTAATGAGAAATAACATCTATAATTATCTTTACTGTGTTTGGAATTATATAAGGATTTTATAAAGCTCATTTAATCTTCAAAGTTCAGAAAATCATGGAAACAGACCAGCAGGATCTTACGATCAGCAGTCATTGATTGTGGATTGAATCTAAAATAGTGTCATCATAGTGGACACTCAATAAATGTTTGTTGACTGAACTTTGAATACAGGAAAAATCCTATTTAATCAAAGCGTAATATTTAAATTGACATTTCTTCAGAATGCCTAAGCCATGTCCACCAGCCAATCAGAGCAACTGTATGCAAATTAGCCCAGCCAAGATGGCGGAGGCCACAGCCCCGGAGAAGCTGCGGACTGGGGTCTAGCAGAGCAGACATAAGACCTCTGCCTTGGGAGCAGGGGGGATGGGAGGAGTGAGATGGTCAGTGGCCACAGCAGGAGGCGAGAGGAGCTAGCCGGCCAGTGGCTGCAGTTGTGGGCATGAGGAGCGAGCAGCCCCGAGGCTGTGGCCTAGAATCAATCATCAATGGGCACACACACGGAGGCCAAGCCTCTGTGTGTGTGCTCCGCAATGGATTTTAGGTGGCAGCCAGGGGCGGGAGGAGCAAGCTGCCCTTGCCCGGAGGCTATGGCCTGGAAATCGATGGATTGCTTTCCAGGTGTCAATCGATTGCTTTCCAGGCGGAAGCCGAGGGGCGGGACCAGCCAGCTGGACCGAGGCTGTGGCCTGGAAAGCGATCAGATGGCTAGGGCACACACACGGAGACCTAAGCCTCCGTGGGCCATACGATCGCTTTCCAGGCAGAAGCCGAGGGGAGCCAGGAGATGGAGAGATGGGCAGGGGATGGGGCGGAGGGAGCAGCAGCCCTGCAGAGTTTGGGGGGAAGTAACCAGGTGGGGGAGAAGTGGAACAGGATGGAGGGAAGAACTTTATAAAAGAGTCAGTGGACAGCAGAGTTAAAAAAAGAGGATGTATGAGAGAACTGTAGGGCCTATAATGAAAACCAAGTATAGTTGTGTCCTAGGGACAGATTTTAAAAGAAGTCAGAAAAGAAAAAAAGATAAATGATAGTGGATACTTAGGCAGGTAGATAGATAGGTATTAAAACAGTGGCAGTAAGTAGAGAAGAATGTACGGCAAAGGTAGGATGAGAGAAAAAGAGGGAGGGAAGAAAAGTTATAGAGGGGGAGCTGGTAGAGCTTAAAATGAGAATGGGAAGAAGGAAGGAATGAGAGAGGGAGCAAAGCAGGTCAGAGGGAGGAAGTGAAGAAAAAAATTAAGGTAGGAAGGAAGGAAAAGGGAGGATGGGCAGGGGTAAAGACAAAGGAAAGAAGGAATGTGGGAGGGGAAGGAGGGTAGTAGAAAAATAGGAAGAATGATGATGGAACAGAAGTAGGAAATAAGGAGGAAAGAAAAGTTTATAAATGATGAGTCAGTAGGAAAAGTGTTACATAAAGGAGAAAAATTGTGTGAGAGGAAGAAGCCAATAAGGAAGTCAAATACAATTGTGTGTGAAGGGGATAAGATTAAAAAAGAAAGTTAATAGGGGTGACCAGGCTGGCAGAGGAGGGCAGTTAGAGAGATCAGGCAGGCAGGCAGACAGAGTGGTTAGGGCAGGCAGGCAGGTTAGTGGTTAAGAACCAGAGGTCCTGGATTGTGAGAGTCCCCAAGAACTCCATATTGGAGAGAGTGCAGGTCGGGTTGAGGGACCACCTCCCCACCCCCCGTGCACAAATTTCATGCACCGGGCCCCTAGTGAATTATATAATTCTGAAAGAATAAATTAGGATGAATAAAATTGATAGCATTTAATCAGGATAAAGCACTATATGCATGGCCCTAGAAAAGTCAATTTACTGTTTGGACCTCAGTTTATTCATTTGCAACTCAAAGGTCAGATCTCATCAGCTCTACAGTCTTAAAAACTCACCATGGGCTTTACACAACCATTTACTGCCAATCAGTTTTCTCTGATGCATAAACACCTTTCATGTTTCCATTAGAAAGGCAACAACAATGCCCGACATATTCACTTCATTTTTTCTTTAGAATTTATGATTTGAAAGTAAGCCTTAAAAACCAATAACCCATTGGGATGGTGAACACACAATACAATATACAGATGATATATTATAGCATTGTATATCTGACACCTATATAATTTTATTAACGAATGTCATTCCAGTAAATTCAATAAAAATTTAAATAAATAAATACCAATAACACAGGGAACAGGCACATATGAGACTTCACCCTGAAGGACACCTAAATGCAACTACTGCATGACAATAGAAATATGGCATGTGGTATCCAACATTTCTCTCTTCTTTAAATGCCATTTCTTTCTTTGTTTCTAACTGTTTTTTACTTGACATTGTTTTATGACTATGTGAAAACGCTTTGCTCCTAGAGCCTACGCTTATTTACCCACAAAGTAACATACCCGAAAGGTTGGAATACTCTTCGGTTTCTACCAGCCCCTTCATAACAATTTGCCTACATTTCATTTCTTATTTTCCTAATAATTTCCAGAAGTTAAAATTAAGTCACAAACTCCATAGTGAATGAAAGGTAAGACTGGTAATTAGTGCTTGATTTAGGGGATAATGAAATGAGGGCTAATAGGAACAAGTTTTGTCTGGTATTTATGGCAAGTGTCAAATTAATGAACCAGACAGAATTATTTCATTGACTTTTTCAAATGGATCTTCTTTTGGAGTTCAGAGTAACACACACAGAGATATGTAGTTCTAAAAATAAAGCTGCATAGAGCCTTCCTTTGACTTGCCCCTCTAGGAATAAAGAACTGGGGTCTGAACTCTGAGGAACCTCACAGTCTGCTGATGGAAGCAGAAGTTAGAATTTAAGAACAGGTGCTTTGATTCTACACAAGCAGTACTAAAAATTGTTTAACCAGTTCAGTAGTAATCTACAACTTGGCAATAATAGGGAACAGACCTATTGTTCTAGTTAAGTAAAGGTTGCCTGTTTGATTAATCGCTTTGCTTCATATAACTGCACTTCAGCGAAGCTTTTAATGTGCTTGACTCTGCCTATCCTCTTGTAGGAAGCAGGTTGCCTAAAGTGAATACATTGACTCTTTTATTCTAAAAGGGATTAAAAAATAGCTCAAAATAGTTTTCAAAGTATTCATTATAATAATATTCTTCAATAAAAGAATCCCAAACCTAAACTAATTCATTAGAAGAAAAATTGAGTGACCTGAATTCCAGTAAAAGAGACATAGTAGGTAGTCCATAGAGAATGTTTTGACAATACAGGGGTTGGCAAAAGTAAATTTACAAATGTGAGTATATGAAGCACTGAGTTTATCCTTGTATTATTATTTATTAATGATTGCATTATTTTCCACATGAACAACTATAAACTTACTTTTTTCACCCACCCCTATATGTCCTAAAAGTAACCACTTTCTATTTATGGGCTTATGAAATTCTTTCAGTTTTGCCTCAGATGTCTCCAAACCTTAGCTGAGAAGCCAACTCTGTCCCTTTCACTATAATGACAACCACACATATTTAACCAGTTTAGTGTGGGCTCAACACCTGACTGCATTAATTTAGCCAAGGCTATGCTCAGGTCAAGCAGAGGACTGTTTTTGAATAATATGTCCCCGGCCCCAATTCAAACACTTGGGGCTCAATGATGCACAAGTTTTGTAAGTCATCTGGAATTAATCTAGTCAATAGCAGAAACAATGAAACACTGAAATAATAAGTTGATATGAAATACAGTTGAATCTTGAACAATATGGGGTTTAGAGGTGCTGACCCTATGCATGGTCAGAAATCTATGTATAACATAGATTCCCCCCAAAACTTAACTATAGTCTGCCCTTGGTGTGGCAGGGTATTGGTTGCAGGATCCCCCACAGATACCAAATCTGAGGATGCTCAAGTCTCTTACATATAATAGCAGAGAACAATGCATATAGTCAGCCTCCACATCTGCAGATTTCTAACCAGAAATTGAAATACTGTTTCTTTTTTTAAATTTTCTTGAATTTATTGGGATGACATTGGTTAATAAAATTATATAGGATTCAGGTGTACAATTGTATAATACATCTTCATATTATATTGTGTGTTTACCACCAAAAGTCAAATCTCGTTCTGTCACAATTTATCTCCCCTTTATCTTCTTCTCCCTCTCCCAGACTTTTTACTCTGATAATCACCATTCTATTATCTGTGTCCATGGATTTTTGTGGGATTGTTTGCTAAATCCTTTCTTTTTTTTCACCAAACCCCCCAAATCTTCCCTCTAACAGCAGTCAGCCTGTTATCTGTATCTAGGAGTCCGTTTCTATTTTCTTTGTTTATTTTGTTCATTAGATCCACATATATATGACAGCAAAATGTTACTACAAAGTTGAATGGCCATCCTCTTTCCTCATGACCCTCGCAAAGCTGCTGTGGCTGCTGGGAGTGCAATTAGGTTCTGACTAAGGTTCGAGACATCTAAACAAAGATGAAAAGGACTGCATAAGACCGTGATAGAGACTGATTATTTTTAGGACATATGATAATAAAGCGTAGAGAATTGAAGGATGGGTCTGTCTGACCTTTAACGTCTCAAAACTCAGTTGATATCCCAGCTCATCTCAGGGATTCGTTCATGATTCCTACATCTTTGCCTCTACCCACACTAGTCTCCTATTAGCCATTCTCCTCTGGATGGTCCACAGGACTTTAACTTGGCAAAACTTGTCCCTCAAGTTCCAGGACTAACTGTTTCAGCATATCGGGTTTCAGTGATGCTCTATTGAACAGCTTGAAATAGGTCATTCAAATTGTCCTTGAGAGTTAAATCTTGATTAAACAAACAAACACAAATAAACACCACCATACAGGTTAGAGAAATGACTCCCCCAGTTACTACATAGGAGAAAGGTTATCCTGGATTTGACAGTGCTCAAACTAATACAATTAACCATTAGAATAATAAAACCAACTTTTCTTATTCTTGTTTACATTCACCACTCCTTCCAGCCTTTACAGTGTATTTTCTCTTATGTGGAATATTGGCCACAATATTCTTCACTACAAATGCCAAACAAATTTCTCCAGAACGTGGTTTGCTGCCTATCATAAGGTAAATGTTCAAATAGTACTTTGAACATCAGAAACATAAATGGTTTTTAAATGATTGAGTGAATGAATGTTAACTAGAGAATCAAAAGAGTTGTCACAGGTGCCTAGTAGCAGTTTAAGCTCTTGAAAGGTGAAAGATGTGACAACATGTTCTTCCCCCAAAAGTATAAGAGATTTTGCACAATGATCAGTGCTCTAAAGAAAAAGGCCAGATGAATCACAAGTATATTTCAATACTACTTGGGGTATTGTAATAGAATATTTTCCATCTTTCTCAAGGGAAGGTACTGTACAGTGTAACCAACATATTCTGGTATGTATCTCTCCCCTCGGTCTTGGTGGGCTAATGGGGGTTGGAATATTGAAGTTGAGGATTTAATTGCATATTTTTATTTAAAAGACTTACTTTATTGACTGGCAAGGGCTTAGAACTAAGCTATAACTTGAAGATGAACTTTTGATTTCCTTTTCTGGATTTTTTGAGGTAGTATTTTTTATTTTACTTCTTATTTTATTTTACAGGAAGTTGCTAATTTTGAGAATGTAAAACCAAAAATAAAGTACGTAAAATTTACTTTGAAAATTTTATGTTCACTTAGTTCTATAATGTTGAATGGAATATTTTAATGATTTTTGAGTAAAAGTGCATTTTAAAATTTCCATGTACCAATCTAAATATGTTTTGCTCTGCTACATTTATCTGTTTATGCTGATGCATAGGAAACCTATGCTGTGGCATTCCTGTAGGCAAGGATGTGAAAATTAAATTTTCAGAAAAAAAAAAAACACAAACAAACAACACAAAACATGTATAACATAGGCTCAGATTACACTGGGAGCCTACTTGAAAACATGTTTAATCAGTAACCTATTAATCTTCTGAAGAGTTCTAGTCCAAATAAAAATGTGTTTGCAAAGAGATTTGGGTTATTTAGGTCAGGTTTGGCTTTATATTCAGCAGATCAAGCCCCCAGAGGATGTGACACACACACACATTGCATAAAATAATGAGATTATAACTAATAAGGAGAAAATAAATAGGAGCAAGAAGTTGGTTTATGAGGAAATTTCCTGATTGGTCGCTGATGATACAGAAGAATGGCTTCCTTGCAATTCAGAATGGTCTGAGACCAAATTGTTAATATGTGAAATTCTCTCTGGATACAATCCCATCCCCCTAACAGCCTTTGCTCTCCCTGTCCCTGCTCCCCAAAGCACTGTGTGCTTTCTTATTCTCTCCTCCATCTCCTGCTCAAAGCTTTCTCCCAGTAAGGATACGAAGTATCTAAACTAATAAAAGCGAAATATTAAAATTAACCGTTTCTCCGAGACAGGGTAAGCCACGCCCACCAGCCAATCAGAGCGGCTGTATGCAAATTAGCCCAGCCAACATGGCGGCCGCCACTCACGGACCTGAGTAAACAGCCCTTTCCATTGCGGCAGGGGGGAAAGTGAAGCTGCGCCCCTCAGCTCAGCTCCGATTAAACTGCCTCTAGCAGTTTTGAAACATTGTAACAATCATAGAATCCTCCGGAGCTGAAGGAAAGAGCAGCTCCGGCCTAACCAGTAAAAGTAACAATTGTTTCATTATAGACGCTGCGAGGTGAAGCAGAGGAGGCTTCGTTAGTAGTTAGAAGGCCGCCT
>PVJC01052254.1:0-11205 GCA_004026665.1 Murina feae
CCCTTCAGCATTTCAAGTAATCCTGGTTTGGTAGTGATATACTCCTTTAGCTTTTTCTTGTCTGTGAAGCTCTTTATCTGACCATCAATTTTACATGATAGTTTTGCTGGGTAGAGTAATCTTGGTTGTAGGTTCTTGCTATTCATCACTTTGAATATTTCTTGCCACTCCCTTCTGGCCTGCATGGTTTCTGTTGAGAAATCAGCTGGCATTCGTATGGGTACGCCCTTGTAGGTAACTAACTGTTTTTCTCTTGCTGCTTTTAATATTCTCTCTTTGTTTTTTGCCCTTGGCATTTTAATTATGATGTGTCTTGGTGTGGTCCTCCTTGGATTCCTTTTGTTTGGGATCCTCTGCGCTTCCTGGACTTGTAAGTCTATTTCTTTTACCAGGTAGGGGAAGTTTTCTGTCATTTCTTCAAATAGGTTTTCAATCTCTTGCTCTCTCTCTTCTTCTGGTACCCCTATAATTCTGATGTTGGTACGCTTAAAGTCCCAGATGCTCCTTACAGTGTCTTCACACTTCTGGATTCTTTTTTCTTTTTTCTCTTTTCTCTTCCAGTTGGGTGCTTTTTGCTTTTTCATGTTTCAAATCTTTGACTTGATTATTGCAAACCTCTAGTCTGCTGTTGGATCTCTGTATAATATTACTAAGTTTATTGGCGGATTCTAGAAAATTCTTGAAAAACCTTAAAACCGTAGTTCTAAACTCTATATCCAGTAGTTTGCTTTCCTCCATTTCTGTCATTTGTGACCTGTTTCTTTGTCTCCGCATTTTGGCTGCTTCCCTGCGTTGGTAGAGTGGCTTTCTGTGCTAGGTGTCCTAAGGGCCCAGTGATTCAGCCTCCCCAATTACCTGGGGTGGACACTCTTGTTGTACACCTTTGAAGGCTGGGTGCACAGTCTTGTTGTAGTTATCACTGGGAGGAAATGATCTCCAGGCCTTTCTCCTCGTTGTTTGGGGTTTGGAACTTTTGGAGTTCTGTCCCAGCTGTAGTCCCTTAGGTTATACTGCAGGCAGGCAGGCACACAGCTTGGGCGGGGTTGTGAATTGTGTAGGGCAGGGTCTCAGAATCACTGGGGCACAGCAACCCTCGATGGCTGCCCCTCCGCCGACTCCGTGGCTTCTCCTGGTTCCACGCCCTGGGGTCTGCGCGCCCTTGAGTCCCTGAGTCTACGCATCAGTGATCACTGTGAACAGCTCTGCTAGAACGCCACTCGTTTTCTGCCCCATTGCCCGACCACCTACATCGCATTCAGTGCGACCCCAGAGTTTATAATCTCCTTCCAAGCCGCGGACCCAGGAGCCGTACCTCTCAGTTTTGGCACCGGGAACTTCTACTCAATCTCAATGTACTCCTTCTCTTTCCTTCTAGTTGTAAAGCTTCCGCTCCCTTGGTTCTGGAGGATGGCCGTTTATCTTTACAGTTGTATTTTTATAATGTAGATGAGGGAGGCTGTGCATTTAGGTATATACCTCATGCCGCCATCTTGGTTCCTTCTAAAGCCTAATTCTTTTAAGATGAATAAAATTGATAAGCCTGAGCCAGGCCAAAGATTGGACTAGATATTGTATAAGCCTGTGAAAGGATATTTAACATAATTACTAGGGAAAACCACAGTGAGACAGTTGCCACACAGTCATTACAATGGCTACAGTTAAAACAACTTGCCACATGGATGAGGATGTAGTTCACCAGAACTCTCCAGAAGTGGTCTTTGGGAGAACATTGGAAATTTCTTAAAAGATAGACATGTATGTCCTGACAGATTGCTCAGGTTATAGCATTGTGTTGATACACCAAGGTTGTGGGTTCAGTCCCTGGTCAGGGCACATAACAAGAATCAACCAATGAATGCATGAATAAGTCGAAATTGATGTTTCTCTCTCCATTCCTCTCTCTAAAGTCAGTGAACATGTCCTTGGGTGAGGATAAAAAAAAAGACGTGCACCTACCACACCAAGAGTTGAACATGAGTGTCCATAACAGCTGCTCTTCTTTTTTTAAATCTCCTGAGGATATGTTTTTACTATGTTAGAGAGGAAGGGAAAGAGAAACATGGGTTGGTTGCCTCCTTGTACATGCCCCGACTAGGGATCAAACCCACAGCTTAGCTACGAGCCGTGACCAGGAATTGAACCCACAGCCTTTTTAGTGTATGGGACAACTCTAATCAACTGAGCCACTCGGTTAAGGCAGCAGCTATTCTTGGTATTAGCCTCAAACTGGAATATCTCCAAATGGGAGAGTGTTACTCAGTAATGAAAAGGAAAATTTTTCTGCTACATGATACATGGGATCACCTCCAGATATGATACTCTGCAAAACAAGCCAGACTGGAGAGGATATGTGGTGTGGTACCATTTATATAGAGTTCTAGAAATTGCAAATTAGTCTTTAGAGTCAGAATTCAGTCCAGTGGTCGCCTGTGACTGGGGTAAGATTGGAAGAGAAGGGGTAGAACTGGGGCAAAAAGAGGCAAAAGAAACTTGGAGTGGGTAATGGTAGTGTTCATTATCTTGAATAGAGGCCCAGTGCACGAAATTCGTGCACTGGTAGGGTCCCAAGTGGCTGCTGACTGAGTACTCCCTCCCTTCCCCCAGCCGGTCTGCTCCCTGGTGGAACTCATGGAAGAACTCTGGTCGAGGGGACAATTTGCGTAATACATTTTTATTATATAGGATTTATCGTGATGTTTTCACAGGTGTATACATGTCAAAATTACTCACAGTGCATGCTGCAGATATTTTTGGTTTATTGTGCCTCAGTTCTACTTTAGTACAGCTGTAAAATGTTTTTAAAAAGATCATTGGAACTTATATTTGTGCTTCACATTTAATCACAGTTAGGAGACTAACCACCTGGTGGGTCATTGGTGTTTGGGTAACGGGCATCGTAGTCAGCTGTTGTGTGTGCATATGTGTTTTGTAGTAACCTGTTCGTTACTTGCTTTTTTTTTTTTTCTATTTCAGAAAACTTTTGCAAGTTTTTTTATTTACAATGCCAACTTTTAAAAAGTCACTAAAGTTAACTGGACAATAAACTAGGCAGAAATTGCTTTGCAAAAAGAGGGAAAGCTCAAAATGCCACTTTCAGTAGAGAACCCACAGTTCAGCTTTATTCAGAGCAAAGAGAAAGATACTTTTGATCACACTGGAATAAACTCAGTCATAGGTTTGGAATCTGTACCCAAACTACACATGCAATGAAGACAATATTCTGCTAATACAATTGATTTGCTGTTGCATTTGTCTACTGTTTGCCTAATATTAATTATAAACAAAGCAGTGCAACTAGTGTTTGGAACAATCCTTACAGTGTTAGTGTCAGGCACAACTTTCCACTTCTCTTCACACCACTGGTTCTCTTTGCGTACCTGGGCTTCCTCTTCTTCAGTGAAGTCCTTTTTGATATTGAAAGGCTTGCGAGTCTCTTCAGGGGCTTTCCCTTTGACCACATTGGCAACAGTCTTGTATGTAACATCAAGCAAACCTTCGATGTCTAAATAGTTTGCAGCCAGAATTGGTTCAAATTGTGTTCCTTGGTCTACTTTGAGGAATTCTTGTTCCCAAACAAGAACACCATCTGTTCGCTTTTCTTTGCTCTCATCATCCTCAGGAGGAGGAGGGTCATCCTTGTGGTGGGTGCACCACTGAGTGACCCTTTATAATATTGCTGCATTAACATTTGGTAGAGGAACTGGGTCATCATCGCTTTCATCATCCATTCCCAAATCTTCTAACATGGTCTTGATAGTCACAGGTTGTTTGGCAATTTCAACATCAACTTCAAATATCTCTCCATCAGAACTCTGCAGTTTAATGGAAGGCATGGTGTTCGATCTCAAGGAGAAAGTGGGCTGGACACTGATGAGAGCTGGACAGCGTCAGCAGAACCAAAAGTAAAAGGTGGAGAACAAGGCCACATACCTCGTTACTTGCTTTTCCAAAAAAGGAGTGGAGAGGAGAGTTTCACCTCCTGGGAGAACTAGCTTTGTATTTGAGCATGTTGTTGAGCAGTTTTGACTTTGGTTCAGGACATTGTCTATGATCTCTCCATGGTTGATTGCAGCTAGCTCCATGGCTTTCCTGACCACACATGCTGGGGATCCCAGATTAAATGTACAGTTGCATCCTTTCCCTGAGTGTTCATTAAAAAACAATCCACCTGCTGTTTGGATGTCTAACACCCATTTCATATGTGCAGGTCCAGAGCAAACCCTTGGTTCTTCCACTGTTCTAGCCTGTCCCCCTGCCCTGTCCAGCATCTCTGTTGTCGGCGTGTCTAGTGCCAAGGCAGCTGGGCCTGTCCTTATCGCATCCTCAGGTCCATTGGCAAGTCCTGTGGCTTGATCTTTCACACCGGCGAGTCTGACTGCTCTGCTCCTTCATGCCTCCCACCTGTGCCTGGGACTACCTGGAACAGCCTTACGTACATCGTTCCTTCCCAGGATTCCTATTTTTTCATGCCGCAATGTTTCTTTTTAAGATGAAAATTGGGCCATGCCATCTCCTTCTGAGAAACCTCCTCAGCCTTGGCCTTCATCCTGCCCCTTGATCTGCCCACGTTTGCGCATGCAGCTCCTCGGCTCCCAGTGCTTTCCCAGATCTTCACATGGCGGCTTTATGTTTTTCAAAACTTAACTTTGCTCTTGTTAGAACCATGTCTTCCTGTGCTCCCACTTGCACCCTTGGCAACATTTTCTTCCTGGAGCAGTTTGCTGCCCCTGGAGGTGCAGTGGTCATGTCTCTGTTTGTGTGTCTGCTGCCCCTCAGGAACCTGCAGGGCCTCCCTGCTATTCATCTTTGCATCCTGTTGTCACAGCCTTCAGGATGCCTGGCTTCTAGTAGATTTCAGGCATCTGTGGAAGCCGTCTTCTCATCTCGGAGCCACTCCATACGCTCAGTCCACACTCTCTGCCACTGTCCTTGCCTCTCCTCCTCCTTGTCCCTGACATCTGTTTCCTTAGAGGTCTTGTTAGCTCTCCCATCCCAGCGACCTCACGGCCACCTCACTCCTAGGTGGCTTCTCCCATTTCCTTGCTCCATTCCTTTGGCACATTTTATCTTTTCTGTGCACATAGTCTATTTCCTTGTTAGAACAGGAGACCAGCCCATGCCTGGCTCCCTGCTCCCTCCCCGCTCCTGCCCCAGAACCTTTGTGCTTGCTCTCTTAATTCTCCTCCTGCAGCAGGTATGTGTGGTTTCCACCAGCTTACACTTCAGGTGTGTCCAGGTGTCTCCTGGAGGAGGCCCTCACTGGTCACGCTAAAGGCTACCATCTCCAGCTTCCAGGCACTCTTTTCTGCTCTGTTTTCTCCTTCTCAGTCACCACTATCTGGTGTTCTGTATTTTTTTTTTTAATCTTTATCCTTAATAGTATTACAGATGTACAGATGTCTTTCCATTCCTCCCCTCCCATTTCTCCCCTCCATCTGGTTTCCTCCCCACTCCAGGCCTTCCCCACCCTATTGTCTGTCTCCATAGGTATGCATATATGTATATAAGATTTTTGGTTAATCTCTTTCTGCATACTCCCCCCAGATTCATCAGTCTGTCCATGTTTCCATGCCTCTGGTTCTGTTTTATTCATCAGTTTATTTTTTCATTAGATTTATTTTGATTTTTTGATACAATTGTTGATAGATATGTATTTATTGCCATTTTATTGGTCATAATTTTATCTTCCCCCACCCCTTCCCTTCTCTTCCCTTTCTTCCTCCTCTTCCTCTTCTTCTTGAAGAATACCCTTCAGCATTTCATGTAATACTGGTTTGGTGGTAATGAACTCGTTTAGCTTTTTCTTGTCTGTGAAGCTCTCTGTCTAACCTTCAATTATAAATGATAGCTTTGCTGGGTAGAGTAATCTTGGTTGTAGGTCCTTGCTATTCATCACTTTGAATATTTCTTGCCACTCCTTTCTGCAAAGTTTCTGTTGAGAAATCAGCTGTCATATGAACACTCCATTGTAGGTAACTAACTGCATTTCTCTTGCTGTTTTTAAGATTCTCTCTTTGTTTTTTGCCCTTGCAATTTTAATTACGATGTGTCTTGATGTGGCCCTCTTTGGGTTCCTCTTGTGTAAGACTCTGTGTTTGCTGAACTTATAAGTGTATTTCTTTCACCAGCTAAAGGAAGTTTTCTGTCATGATTTCTTCAAATAGGTTGTCGCTATCATGCTCTCTCTCTTCTCCTTCTGGCACCCCCATAATGAATGTTAGTATGTTTGAACTTGTCCCAGGGGCTCCTTATACTATCTTCATATTTTTTTACTCTCTTTGATTTTCTGATTTTTTTTTCTTCCTCATATTCCAAATGGTTGATTTGATTCTCGGCATCTTCTACTCTGCTATTGATTCCCTGTAAATTATTCATTTCAGTTAGTGCATTCTTCATTTCTGACTGGACCTTTTTCATGTCTTTGAAATTCTCATGAAGATCCTTGAGCAACCTTATAACCATTGTTTTGACCTCTGTATCCAGTAGTTTGCTTGCTTCCATTTAATTTAGGTCTTTTTCTGGAGATTTCTTCTGTTCTATATTTATGACATGTTTCTTTGTCTTCCCATTTTAGCTGCTTTCCTGTATTTGTTTCTATGTATTAGATAGAGCAGCCATATCTCCTGGAATTGGTAGAGTGGCCTTTTATAGTAGGTGTCCTATAGGGCACAATGACTCAGCCACCCCAGTCACCTGAGCTGGACACTTTAGGTGCACCTCTGTGTGGGCTGTGTGCACAGCTTTGTTGTAGTTAAGCCTTGATTGCTATTGGCATCACTGGGAGGAGTTGACCTCTAGGCCAATTGGCTATGTAGACCAGGCTGCAACTACAGTGGGAGAGCTGCTGTGCAGGAAACATCCCTATGGAGCAGGACTTGCTTCAGTGGAGCTATGGTGCTGAGTCTGCCCCTTGAGTGTGTTGCTTGTGGATATGTACAGTTGTAATCTGGTATGGTCTGAAGCTGTCTGCCAGGTGTACTGGGTCTGGTGCCTCCCGGATGATACAAAGTCAGCCACTGTCTGGGGCCACCCTGTAGGAGCTATAGAGCTATCTGCAGATGGCTGTTACTTCTATTGGGAGGTACCAGGTGAGGACAAGCAGTGAAGCAAGGTAGGCTGGTGCTAGTGCTGGGTCTTAGGCCTCTTATTGATAGTTATGGGGTATGTTGGCACCAGCTGCTGCTTGTTTGAGATATTTTAGGAATGTCTGAAGCCTGAGCCAGGATAGGCCCATTCATATGTCAAAACTGCTGCAAACAGCTTAGGTGGAGCTGATAATTGGATGGGGTGTGGCCTCAGGGAATCACCAGGCTGAGCGAACAGTGTGAGCCAGGCTGATGGAAACTCAGATATGGCTACCAGTCAGCTCTGCAACGTGTGTGTATGTGTGTGCGTGCGTGTGCGCACACGTGCATAGGAACAATGACCCCTGTGAGCATCTGACTGGGAGAAAGCCGCCCCTGAGTTCCTGCCCTGATGCCACACAATTCAGTTTCTCCTCGTAGGTCCTTGGATCCCCGAGAGCCACCGGGAGAGAGTCCAAGTAAGTTTGTGTGCTGGACCTTTAAGAGGAATTGCCTGGATCTCCAGCAGCCTCTGTGCCACTCAGTCAAAATCTTCACTGGTTTTTACTGCCTGAAATTATGGGGACTTTTCTTCCTAGCTCTGGAACCCTGGACTGGGGGTCTGGTATAGGGCTAGGACCCTTTACTTCTCCTAGGAAGCCTCTGCAACAAAGATGTCTCTCCTGATTTAAAAAAATCGCCACATGTGGGTGTTGGACCAGCCTGTTTCTCACCTCCGTCCCTCCTATCAGTCTTGATGTGCTTTCTTCTTTACTTCTCTAGTTGCAGGACTTCCATTCAGCCAGCTTTCAGGTGGTTTTGAATGATGGTTATTCTGTATTTTAGTTGTAATTTTGATGTGGTTGTGGGAGGTGGGGAGTACGGCATTTACCTACATTATCATTGTGGTTCTCCTAGTGACTCTTTACTTACCTGTCTTCTTTATTTGTCTTTGACAAGAACATTAACTCCCACTTGTTCCCAGTGCCTGGACCAGTGCCTTGGCACATACATGGTGGGCTCCCAGGAAATACTGGATGGAGAGACAGATGCATGGTTGCTGAACTGGATGCTCTCAAGTCAGTGCTGGCTCTTTTGATTTCTGGCTTGGCGGCCTTTGTAACCTTGGGAACCAGCACCTCCTATGTGGGTAAAAGATGGCCTAGGAAGGTGTGAAGGCTGTAGCAGTTCTTTAGGTGGTGGGCTGTTCTCCAGGATTCAGGACAGGAAACGGCTTTTGGGTTATGTCAGAATGGTGTGGGAAATTGTCGTAATTTAGACTTCTCAGATCTGTTGGGACAGAGAACAACAGTGACTCCCATGGTGATCCATGGTTTGAGGGGCAGTCTGGAGCTTTCTAGAATACCACTGAGAGATAGTGTCAGTTCTCTCCCTTCTCACCCCAGACATCCACATGGTGCTCAGCTGGGTTTGGGTCAGTCCTTGCAACCCCGTGGGTGTGACAGGCGTAAGCAGTGTGACCCCTGGTTTATAAAAGGGAAGAACCCCGTGCAAGTCCCTCTTTGGTCCAGGTGCTGCTGTCCTTCGTTCATTTAATCTCTCAGCCCCTGTTTAAGCACCTGATCCCGTAGGCCTCTCTGGGCTTTGGAGTGGGGCTGGCTGCACCTGTGGTCCAGTGAACAAGGGTGTATGTGAGCCTCAGTGCTGGAGGACAGGGAGGAGCCTGGGGCCGACGGAGGCCTGCTGGCCTGGGTGGGTATTGGAGGGAGCATGTGGGGAAACTGGGGATGTGAAATAGCCCCAAGTCCCAGCCGCCGAGCCCTGGGCCACCTCCCTCCTGATTCATCCTGTGGCAGGGGCACTCCAGAGGGCCAGGGGCCTGTGGTGGGGAAGGGGGCCAGGTTTCCGTCACCTCCATCTGTGTGTGCTGTGGCAGAGCTTGCCTGCCTCTGGAAGGCCACACCTGGCTTCCCTGCTCACCTGTTGCCCATGTGTGCTCTCTCAAACCTCTTCAGGATTTATAGGTGTTTCCTCTAAGGTGCAGATGATTCATCTTGGGTAAGGTGACCAGATTTTAACATTGGTAAAGTAGGACACCATTGACCAGAGGGGTTCTTTTATTATTATTATTATTATTATTATTATTATTATTATTACAAAGAGTAGTATGTATGTCTCTTTCCAAAAATCAGGATTTTTTTAAAACACCGTGGGATGTGGAACAAATTGTTAAAAATCGGGACTGTCTCGCCAAAAGCGGGATGTCTGGTCACCTTAATCTTGGGCTCATGCTGATTGGGTTAAAATCTTGGTGTCTGCTTGCTGACCCTGTGATATTACACCTGTTTTTTATTTATATACTAGGGGCCCGGAGCACAAAAATTTGTGTACTCGGCGGGGGTGGGAGGATCCCACAGCACAGCCTGTGCCCTCTCACAGTCTGGGACCCCTTGGGGGATGTCCACCTGCTGGCGTGCCTGGCCAGCCTGGGTGAGGGGCTGATGGCCATTTTCAGGCTGCCCACAGTCCCTTCAGGGTTTCGGTCCCTAGCCAGCCTGGGTGAGGGGCTGAGGGCTGTTTTCAGGCTGGTCACAACCCCTTCAGGTTTGAGTCCCTACTGGGGTGTCTGGCCAGCCTGGGTGATGGGCTGAGGACCATTTTCAGGCTGGCCACAACCCCTTCAGGGTTTTGGTCCCTACTGGGGTGCCTGGCCAGCTTGGGTAGGGGGCTGAGGGCCATTTTCAGGCTGCCCACATCTCCTTCAGGGTTTAGGTCCCTACTGGGGTGTCTGGCCAGCCTGGGTGAGGGGCTGAGGGCTGTTTGCAGGCTGGCACAGCTCCAATTGACCCAAGGTTCCAGTAAGGCTGGCTGGAAGCAGTTTCTGGGGTTTATTTATCTTCTATAATTGAAACTTTGTTGCCTTGAGCGGAGGCCACAGCCTCCATAACTGGTGCAATGAAGCCTCCTGTTTGCTCTAGCTCCGTGGCTGTTGGCTGCCATCTTTACTGGGTTAATTTGCATGCCGTCGCTCTGATTGGCTGGTGGGCATGGTGTAACGGAGTGAGGGTTAATTTGCATATCACTCTTTTATTAGATTAGATTTTATTAACACAATTACACATGTCCCCTATCTCCCCCCTTGTCCATCTCCACCTGCCCCCACCGCCTTTATTTTAGGTCTGTTTTTAACTTGGGGGCCTGTTTGTGGGTTTTTTTGTGGGGTTTTTTTTATTGCTTAAAATATTACAAAGAGTAGTACATGTCTCTTTTTTTTCCCCCCTGACCTTCCCCCGGCCTCCCCTACCCCCGAGTGTCTTGTGTCCATTGGTTATGCTTATATGGATGCATAAAAGTCCTTTGGTTGATCTCTTTTCCCTCCTCCCCAACTCTCCCCGGCCTTCCTGCTGTAGTTTGACAGTCTGTTTGATGCTGCTCTGCTTCTGTATCTATTTTTGTTTATCTAAACTAATAAAAGCGAAATATTAAAATTAACCGTTTCTCCGAGACAGGGTAAGCCACGCCCACCAGCCAATCAGAGTGGCTGTATGCAAATTAGACCAGCCAACATGGCGGCCGCCACTCACGGACCTGAGTAAACAGCCCTTTCCGTTGCGGCAGGAGCGAAAGTGAAGCTGCGCCCGCTCAGCTCAGCTCCGATTAAACTGGCTCTAGCGAAACACAGCTTTTTGAAACAATGTAACAATCATAGAATCCTCTGGAGCTGAAGGAAAGAGCAGCTCCGGCCTAACCAGTAAAAGTAACAATTGTTTCATTATAGACGCTGCGAGGTGAGGCAGAGGAGGCTTCCTTAGTTAGAAGGCCGCCTTAAAGGAACAGTGTATCGATTATAGAAGATAACCCCAGGCCTTCAAGGAACAGTATCAATTATAGGAGAAAAAACTCCAAAAACCTGCGTCCAGCCAGCCTTGCTGGGACGTTGGGTCAATGGGAGCTGTGGGCAGCCTTAAAGCCCCTCACCCAGCCTGGTCAGGCACGCCAGCAGGTGGGCATCCCCCGAGGGGTCCCAGACTGCGAGAGGGCACAGGCGGGGCTGAGGGACCTCCCGAGTGCACAGAGCGGCTGCAGGGCGGGACAGCGCAGGACCCAGAACCCGTGATGGGAAAGAGGCGGCAGGGTTGGAGGGCACCGGGAAGCGGGTAAGAGGCGGCAGGGTTGGAGG
>PVJC01052255.1:0-11199 GCA_004026665.1 Murina feae
GAAGGAAGGAAGGAAGGAAGGAAGGAAGGAAGGAAGGAAGGAAGGAAGGAAGGAAGAAAATTATAACGCAGCACCACAGACATGGTAATACAGAGGAGGAGCATCTCACTCAAAGCTGGGAAGTCTTCCTGGAGGAAGCAGCACTAACCTGAGTTCTAAAGGATCAACAGGAGTTGCTCAGCCAACAAGACTGGTGGGAGAATTTGGTGAGGGTGGGCAGAGGGCTGGGAGAAAAGTGTTGTAATGTTCCAGATATTGCAAATTTCAGAGGCATACATTCTAAGAATTATAAATGAAAACTAATCAAATAGACCCATGTCCTGTAATTAGTAAATATTTCAATGAAAGTATAAAGAGAAGCAGCAAATCTATTATCCAGGGAGATTCTAACACACCACTCTTCAGTAATTAATAGAATATTAAAAAAACAAAAAAACAAAAAATAGTAAGAGGCCCTGGCTAGTTTTATTCAGTGGATAGAGAGTTGGCCTGCAGACTGAAGGGTCCCAGGTTCACTTCCGGTCAAGGACACATGCCCAGGTTTCCGGCTCGATCCCCAGTAGGGAGCATGCAGGGGGCAGACGATCAGTGATTCTTCCTCCTCATTAATGTTTCTATCTCTCTCTCCCTCTCCCTTCCTCTCTGAAGTCAATAAAAATATATTAAATAATAAAAATCAGTAATAATACAGGGCAAAAGTGGGCAAAAGTGAGTTTACAGTTGAATACATGAAACATAAAGTTTATTCTTGTATTACTATTAGTTAGTTATTATATTATTTTCCATACAAACAACTATAAACCTACTTTTGCCTACCCCTATTTTTATGATTTGAACAAGATTAAGAAACTGACCTAAAGGACATAAATAGGACACTCCACCCCAAAATTGCAGAATATATATACTGTAAAAGGGCAATGAGAATATACAAACAACTTCCTGTAAAAGTTTGAAAATTTTGATAAAAAACTGATACAAAAAGAAATAGAAAACCTGAATAGTCCTGTACCTATAAATGAAGTTGACTCTGTAATTTAAAACCTTCCCCCAAAGAAAACTCCCAGCCCAATGGGCTTTTCCTGTGAACTCTATCAACATATAAGAAATAAATAAAACTAATCTCATACACACTCTCCCAGATAAATGAAAAAGAGATAACATTCTTCGGTTCATTATATGAGGCTATCATAACTTTGTACCAAAACCTCTCACTGATACTACATGAAAAAATAAAAAATTACAGACTAATATTATTCATGAACATATATGCAAAGATACCAAATAAAATATTGCCCAAGTGATTCTGAACATATATAAAAAGCTAATGCATCATGGACCAATTTGAATATATACCATGAATATAAAATTGGTTTATTAAAATACAGTGTAATTTAGCACACTAACAAAATAAAGCAGAAAAATAATTTTAACCGGTGAATTAAAATGTTTGATAAAATTAACCTATGCAAAGATACTCAATAAAAAAAAATGTTGAGCCCTGACTGGTTTGGCTCAGTGGATAGAGTGTCGGCCCGCGGACTGAAGGGTCCTGGGTTCAATTCCGGTCAGGGGCATGTACCTTGGTTGCGGGCACATCCCCAGTGGCAGCTGATTGATGTTTCTCTCTCATCGATGTTTCTAACTCTCTGTCCCTCTCCCTTCCTCTCTGTAAAAATCAATAAAATATATATTTTTTTAAATGTTGAAAGTTTTCCCTTTGCAATTAGGAATGAGGAAAGATGTCCACTATTACCACTTGTACTCGGTGTTGTACTGGAGGTGGGGCGGTGGTGTAGGGTGTAGGAAGATGGGACCTTAGAGTCTGAGAGTGGTATTTCTGACAGGGACCCATAGGTGCAGGGATGGCAAGGTGTAGGTGTACCATTAGAACCAGAGGCTGAAAGAAAGGCGGGGAAGACTATGCGACCTGGAGGTGGTTATTCAGATAGGCCCTGACATCACTCAGGATGATAGGATGGGTGGTTTAAACTGTGCCAAGCCTTCAGTGAATATGGAAGAGTGGCCAGGATTTAAGTAGATGGCACAGAGGAGGGTGAAAAGCACAGGCATACCTCAGGGACACTTCAGGTTCGGTTCCAGACCACCCTCCTAAGCAGGTAGTGACCTCTCCGTTGCTGGAGGGTCTTGCCTTCAATTTGTAAACAACACATCTGTGAAGCACAGTAAAACAACGTGCAATGAAACAAGGTCAGCCCACGACCAACTGGTAAACTCTCAAAGAGCGGGAGGAGTTTGTATTGGGGTGGGACGGTAACCATTTGGAAAGCTGGTGGGCAGCCAAGAGCCAGAAAAACACTGATCTCAGGCCCTTGTTACACGGGGTTGGCACAAACAAAGCACCTCCACCCACCGCTGCTCTGGGGGAGCCTCGCGTGAGATAAAGACGGAAAGGGTCTTGCATCAGAGAATGTCTACAAAACGCTGCTCAGTGCCTGGTGCACCAATCGATGTGTCAACCAATCAACTTGTCTCTCCAACATGGATGTTTCTCTCTTGGTCTCGCCCCCTTCCTTCCACTCTCTCTAAAAATCAATGGAAAAATACCCTCTGGCGAGGATTATAAAAATAAACAAATAAGTAAATAAATGAAAGGCCTGGTGGAAAGGGAGGTTGGGTCAAGAGAGAGGAGGCCCTGGCAGGAGGAGGATGAGCACAGGGTTGGGTGGTGGTGAGGGTGATGGAAGGGCAGCATAGCAGAATGACCTGGCCTGATCCCAGGTTCCTAGCTCATTCAGACTCTGGGAAGTGTCCGGAGGTGACATTGGGCCAGATTCTGTCTCTGAGGAACTCGTGAGGGCCTGTGTGGCTAGCAATCGGTGGGTTCTGTGGTGTCTGCTTCCAGTATATGTCCTGTGTTCCTGTCTTCCTTTTATTTCCATTACGAGCACCTGACTCAGGCCCCATGATTTCTTCCCTGGACTCTTTTTTTCTGCCTCATGTCATTTCTTACATACTACTTCAAAGTGGACCTTCCATCATTTCCCGGTTCAAACCCTTCAGTGCCTCCCTACTACGTAAAATTAACTGTCCCTACATGAAGGTTGCAACCTCCCACGACATGCTGAGAATAGTTTTGTCCTGTGTCCGACCATGTCACCTTTCCCACTCACTACTCCCCGCGGTGGTGTCTTACTGTGTCTTCCTCGCTTTCCTGCAGGCTGTTCCTCCTCCCAGCATGCCCTCTCAGGTTTTGACCCGTCAAAACCCCATTCTCCTTATCAGCGCACTGCATATGCCAGCAAGCTTAGGAAGCCCTTCTCCCTCACACACACTCAGGGATGATACTGGAAATACTTAACCACTGCCCACCATCAGCACCATCCTATCAATTCTGGCTGTGGACAGAGGAGGGCCTGTAAGTCCCTGCCACGATGGGTGTTCCAGGGGAGGGAGCCAGGGTGAGGGGCAGAGGGGAGTACAGTGAGGGGCTCAGGGTTCTAATATTTTAACAGTGGCATCGTAGTGCAGACCAGCTGAGCGTCAGTTCCTCTGACACCCTCATGCAGTCATCCAGTGCAGGCCTTGACTTCTGCAGCATCCAGCCAGCCCATCGTGCTTGGTAAGTGATTGTCCATCTCCTTCATCCTGCTTGCAACAAGATTACAGATCTTTCCCACGGCTCTCTGACTCCGCTGTGCCCTCCCGCCACGACGCCTGGCAAATCACAGACGCTAAACCAATGTTGATTTCTTTGACTTGAAGAAAAGGACATCACTTTCGGATGTCAACCAAGTAAGGTTCCCGAGGAAAAGGGGAAGATCAATCTTTTCAAATGAATGCCTGCTCTGTAAATGTCATTTCATCCCCACACCTGGGAGGTTGCTTTTCCTGTTCCCATTTTAAAGCTGAGCAAATCAAGGCTTTGCCCAATTCAAGCTCATTTCTGCCAGCTGGAAGGGGCAGAAATGCACTTGCCATCCTGTTTGTCTCACGCTAAACTCATCGTGTCTGTCAGAGCTTGTGTGCCTCTTCTGAAGGGTAACCGCTTTGTTTAATCGGCGGCCCTTTTCAGAATGTGCTCCCCTTGGGTGTGTGTTCATCCTCATGAGGATAAGTGGATGGGACCCTTTCTCCTGTGACTGCTAACGTCCGTGACGGGACAGTGGGCCCAGTAAGAGCAGACCCCTTTCTCCTAGTCCCCCTGTTTCCCGCCATTTCCTTTCACCAGCTCAGTTACAGTGTTCTTCCGAAGGACATCTCCTTCTGGATCTTTGCAGAAGGAAGATTTCAGCACAGCCAAGAGATATAAAGGGAAACCATTTTAGTGTTTTAATTCCTGCCATTATTAGCTCCCCGCATCAGCTTCTAATTACGCAGGAGTGAGTGCGCATGTCTGACAGCGCCAGGCCCTTACTCATGACTTGCTAATGAGATCATATTTTTCATTACAATTCCGAAGCCCCATCAATCTTTCCTTAATTATTTTAAGTGAATTTGCTGCAGAAAGGAAAGGGCATATGTGGTGCTAGCAGGAACAGGGAAGTTTCATGTGATTTCAATCTCAGGAACTTTGTTGGCAAGATGGCCCATCACTGTTGCCAATATCAATAAATCACATTTTAAAAAAATAATAAATCAAATTTTGATGTCTAGGAACGGGTTTCGTGCCATGGGCCTCCCAGCCCCACCCCACGCACCAGACCTCCCTCTCAGAGTCAGTGGCTCAGGCCTTCAAGCGCCGCCGCAGCCAAGCTCCTTCCAGATGTCTCTGCCAACACAGATTCCAGTTATCGCTGCCGCCAGGGCTAATGCGTGCAATGTCTGATGGGTCCGGGTCCGAGCTGTAACTCCGAGACCCTCTGGACATGAGCTCTGCCAGATTTAACCCTTTAGCAACTAGATTTTGAATAGCTCCGGGAGGGACCTGGAGGAGGCTGGGGCAGACAGATTTGGGGGTGGAGTGGGAGGGAGTGGAGCAGCATCCATTTAATGGCTGGCTGATGGAGGTGTATTTGAATATTTTATATATTTCAATTTTTTTATTGATTGATGTTTTTATTTTTTATTTTTTTTAGAGAGAGAGAGAAACGCCAGTTTATTGTTGTACTTAGTGGTGCATTCATTGGTTGATTCTTGTATATGTTCCTGGAACACTCAAACCTTGACGTATCAGGACAACCCTCTAACCAACTGAGCTACCTACCCAGCTGGGGCTTAAATATTTTTGTGTGTGACATGGTGCAGGCGCTGACCAGTGTCCACGCTGTCCACAGCTCCCACACCGATCAGAGTCGCTACCTTTCCAGTCATGTGACCTAGCAACGTCCAACACTCCAGACGGGCTTTTATTAAGGGTCACACCTGAGCGCTGGCCAGCACCTGCCTCCAGCCCTTAATGTAGCTGGCTGTCACCTCCCGTCCTCAAGCAGGATATGCGGGAAGCAGGCACTTGTCTGAGGTCATGTACATGAGGGGGAACCAATGTGGCCGGGCGTTGTCTTCCTTGCGCAGGCTGACCTTTGTGCCACAGACTAACTTTTGTGTTTTCACCATGAAATACAGGACCTCAAAAGTGAAACTCCAGTTGTCTGATTACAAATGTAAGGGGTTTAATTAAAGAGATTTTTTTAAACATACAGCAGATGTTCAATGTTGATGCCATGTTTGTAGTTCTTGCAGGTTCTAGTAACCCCTTGAAAACTGCCCTGAAGGAGGAAGTCCCACCATGAGTGGGAAGGGGGCGCCCACCGCCTTGGCTCCCAGGCGAGGCTCAGGGGCTGGTCTGGGCAGGAGGCACCCTGGCTGGCCCCGGAGTCTGTCCACAGATGGACAGCCCCTGAGCCCTGACCTGGGCAGCCCCACTCTATTCTAACATCGACCCTGGAGCAGGTTCCCTTTTTCAGCGCATTGATCTTATTTGCTATACTTCGTGCCTGGGCTGGAGCTGGCCTCGCCCTCCATACCCAGTACCCTCCTTAGAAATGTCCTGGACTTGGCGCTGCCTTGCCCCCGCCCCGCCGTGGAAGGAGCCCAAGAAGGCGCCCAGGCCGGGCAGTGGGAATATGTCCGTGCAGCGCCAGGCCTGGCCTCGGAGCCTTCCCTCCCCGCCCATGGACTGTAACAGCCAAGTCAACTGGAAAAGAAAGACTGAAGAGAGACGCAGGGAGGCGGTGCGGGCGGCCAGGCCAGGGAGAGGCGCGCACAGCATAAAGGGGCATTGTGCCGGCCCTCCGCTGGGACTTGGCACCCTGAGCCCAGGGCGCTGCGCTTTCCCTGGAGGGACCCTGAGATCCCCGCTGAATGAAGAGCAGCGTGGGCGGGGCCTGGAGAGCCCGAACCGCAGAGACAGAGGAAGCCGAGGGAGGGAGGGGGTGGAGTGGGGGACACAGAGGCCCCTGTCTTCCCTGCTCCCGCCCCTGGGACTCATCGCGGCCCCTCCTCTTGCCAGCTGTCTCCAGGAAGAGCAGTTCGCCAAGGCCCAGTCAGCGGTGCAGAAAGCCTGTTCTTGCGGGAAGGGGGAAAGAGAGGGGCTCAGACTCCACTGCCACTGGCCCATCACGATGCTTTGCAGCCGTCCTAGGAGACTCTAAGGAATGGGGGAGAGGACAGGAATTCGACCTCATCAGGGATGAGGGGTTTCTTTTTCACATCTTCAGTGACAGCACCTCCTCAGCTTCCTGGTTGGGGAGCCTGCCCCGTCTTCCTCCCGCTCCTTCTGGGAAGGTAGACAGAGCCACGGGCTGTTCTCTGAAAGTGACAATATTTGTTCAGAACCAAAGGTACTGAGGAGTCAAGAGAATCTCAGGGTCAAGGGTCCAGGGCTTTGAGCTTCCCTCTGGAGTCCCAGGGGCTGCCAGTCAGCTCTCCTGCACCCCAGGGGACAACCAGTTCCCCCTGGACACGTTGGGGTGAGGGAGACTGGGACCAGCCAGAAACTGCTGAGTGGAGGAAAAGGCTGGCGCTGATACCCAGGAGGGTTCCAGCGGCCGAGTCCATCTGGGGCAGACCGTTCATCAGGTGGGGCCCCTAAGAGAAGGGAACGGGGAGCCCTCCACGCAGCCTGCCAGTCCCCCCTGGCAGCTTCCTTTCCAAAGCCTGGTGTCTTTGTGCAGGAGCCCAGTCAGGGGCCACCTGTTTGCGCCCCCTCCCACCTCCCCGGCCTCGGAAGTGAGAGGAGACGTGGTGGGAAACCCAGACAGCTGCGACTCCCTCCCCTATCCCCTCCCCGCATTGAGCAAGCCACCCAATTCTAAGAACCCCGCCAGAGCCTGGCAGATGCTTTGCTCTCTGTGAGAAATGCTTCTGGAAGCACATTAACTCTTTCATTCAATGACTAACTCTCACATTGAAGAGAAGAGGAGTCAGGGCTGGGAGGGACTTCCTACATGAAGCCCAGTCCTCAGCTCCCTGTCCCAGCGACCTGCCCGGGGCCAGGACACTGATTCCAGCAGAGTCACAGCATCTGGCCTCCTAGAGTGCACAGCCTCGGAGTCCTTCTCACAGTGACTGGGGCTGCCCTGGGAAATCAATGGATGATCGCAGAAACGACTCGGTGTGACTTCCAGGATTAAGTCATAGAAGGCGTTCCAGCTCCCGCCTCCTCTCCTCTGTGGGAAGCCAGCTGCCATGTCTCAAGAGGCCCTGTGGCAAGGTTCCGAGGTGAAAGCTGAGATCTAAGTGTTTATTGAGGTGTCATAGGGAAGCAGAACTAGATGTTTGTGGCAACATAGATTCTACTTCAACTGTTGCAGGTTGGGAGCGAGACTTCAGCTCCAACCTGTGCAGAGACTGGCCGTTTCAAGGGAAGAATGAGAGAGCAGGGGGAGGAACACTGAGCAGAGTCAGCGAGGTGGAAATTACCCACAGTGGGAAGGGAGCTGTTTTCTGAGAAATGCTAGGCAAGGCAGGTGCTGGTCAGGGTAAGTCCCAAATGGAAAACTCTATCGGCAGTCTCAGTTTTCCCAGGCAAGAACTCAAGGGGAGCAGGGTCATGCCAGGGACCTGGCCTCAAGCTGGTAGAAACCAGGCTAGTGTTTGTTCAAGTCCCTAAGTGTGAGAGGTGGACAAAAGTGTGTTGAGATTTTGCAGTTCTCACAGCCTCGATGGAGACCTTGTCAAGAAGAGGGCCCAAGGGAGCCTGAGTAAGGTTTGGTCAAAGAGAGTCCTTGGCAGCATTTCTGAGCCACCGTGAGCTTAGGGATTGTCTGCTTTGCAGCCGTAGATCATTCATTATACCCCGTAATGATGAAACCCAGACCTGGAGTCCATGCCTTACACATTTCCTTCTACACTGCTTGGCCCTCTTTCAGCAGATGTCTCACATGACATCTCTGCACATGAGTAGGAATCCCTTGAATGCAAGTGTCTGGCATCAAATCTGGCATATAACCAACTTGCTGAGCACTTTCCACATGTCTGCATGCTCATCTCTGCCCTCCAGAAGCAGAGTTCTGGAACCCAATGTGGACTTGTTGTTTAGAGTGGGTTTAGAGTAGGAATTAGGGTTTGTAAATGCAACCCAGCCCTGGCTGGTTTGGCTCAGTGGGTAGAGCATTGGCCCAAGGACCGAAGGGTCCTGGGTTTGATTCCAGTCAAGGGCATGTACCTTGGTTGCAGGCTCCTCCCCAGCCCGGACCTTGGTCAGAGCATGTACAGGAGGTAACCAGTCTATGTGTTTCTCTCACATCAACGTTTCTCTCTGTCTTTCTCTCTCCTACTCTCTCTAAAAAATATGAATGGAGGGGAAATGTTCTCCGGGCCTGGAGCTATCAAGCTGAAGCTTCCGGAAAGGACTAAAGATTAGATTGATGGAAAAGTAGAAGCAATGTTTAGAATACCTATATTGCAGGTGTTTCATAAATTTATAAGACATGATTAAGCAGCTTGGTTTTTTAAAAAATATATATATATTATTTATTTGTTTTGTAGAGAGGAAGGGAGAGGGATAGAGAGTTAGAAACATCAGTGAGAGAGAACCATCGATCAGCTGCCTTCTGCACACCTCCTACTGGGGATGTGCCCGCAACCAAGGTACATGCCCTTGACCAGAATCAAACCTGGGACCTTTCAGTCCGCAGGCCGACACTCTATCCACTGAGCTAAACCAGTCAGGGCGCAGCTTGGTTCTTGAAAGATCTCTGAATCGTGTGTAGTTACTTGAGCAAGTTGATCAGGATCCTGTCACAAGACAGGTGGAAGGGAAAAACCCAGTCACAATATTTTCTCTAGCAACAAATAAGATGTGGAAATCAGGAGACAATGAAGCATACCAAATGGGTGATGTCAGTCAAAAGACAACATGGCACAGCATTTCAGTATTCCAGCCAGGCCTCAGAGACATGGCATATCAGTATGTGGGAAAGGGGTCTAGAAAATTTATGTGGAAGAGAAAGTAGGCCATGGTGAATATATGGATAAAAATAATGTGAGGTGACACGCAACTGCAGTCACAGCTGATAATGTTGTATTTCTGAGTGACCAGACAAAAGAGGAGGCATAGAGCAGACCATTCTTCTTTGGCCAGTGTTTGGTATAGTCTCATTTCCAAATCACGTATAGTCTTTATAGTTTCTAAGGACAAGAATTAAAATATTCTTTTATATAAGAAAATGAATGGAAAAAGCATCTCCAGGTGAGAACTGAAAACAGCAACAGATGCACCTCAAATCCCTTTACCCGGTTTTTCGATCCTTTCGTCCTGCAGGAAAACGCTGCTAGCCAATGAGATATTCCCAACCCAGCCACCCTGGTGGGCCTCCTCTTCTTTCCCTTCCAATGGGGGAGGGGGGGTGTGCCTGCCCTTTAGGACCAACTAGACAACCGATCAATATCATCAGGACAATGGTCTATGCCCGGGTGGCCAGTTTTCTCAAAAGACAATCCTAGGCCCCTCTATGGATAGTTTTCTCTACAAACTTTTTAAAACTCATAAACATCCTTAAACATTCATATTCAAGGCAGAGTAACAAGGGTGGTTGCCAGGCAGCCTGAGAAATCACAGCCTTCAACAAGACTCAGCACAAGTACCACTTCCTCTTAGAAGCGTCCTCTACTCTATTCGAGTAGAATTAAGTGTTCACCCCTCTGATTGGCTGTGTCTGCTGTTACCACTTGGCTATAGCTTAATTGCATCCATCAGATTCAACCTCTGATTTCAGGGACCCTGTTGTCTACCTGTGGCCCAGGCACCTAGAATAGTGGCTGGCAAGTAGTAAGTCCTTAACATGAGTGTAGGATGGATGGATGATGGATGATAGATGGATAGATGGGTGGGTGGATGGATGAATGGATGGATGGATGGATGAAAGATGGGTAGAAAGATGGATGGATGACAAAAATGTACAGGTAGACAGCCAGTTATCCTTAAAGTAACTTCTAAATAGATAATATAAAGTAGTCAGCTCTACAAGCAGTCCACCAATTGTCAAAGTGATGGTCTAAAATTTAGGTCTATGACCCTCCCTTAAATTTGGTCTGTATTTCCCCAAAGAAACAATGTAGCAAAACTGGAAATCACAGCAGCCAACCCACCAATTCTATTATTAACCAGGATGTACGCGCACTACTTCAACAACACAAGCTCACTATTGTTAGTCCAGGTTTCAAACAACAGTGGACTTCACTCATTTGTTAATTAATTTAGAAAAATAATATATCAGTTATTATTATTTTGTTGTTGTTAATCCTCGCTCGAGAATATTTTTTTCCATTGGTTTTTAGAGTGGAAGAGAGGGGGAGAGACTTAGAGAAACATGGATTGGTTGCCTCCCACATGTGCCCTGACTGGCACTGGGGATCGCGCTTGCAACCAAGATACCTGCCCTTGACTGGAATTGAATCCAAGACCCTTCAGTCCACGGGCTGATGCTCTAACCACTGAGAAACTGGCTAGGGCAAGTGTATCAATTATCAATGGGAAACACTTGTTTGTCAGGGACTGGTGCTGTATGGTGGAGACTCAGAGATGAAAAGGGAGTCTTTATCCCTGCTGGAGCCCCATTCTCCTGGGGAGAAAACAAACAGGTATCAAATGTAGCAGGTGCCCCAGCAGAGAGAGGGGCACCAGAGGCCAAGAGTCCAGGGAAAAGTTCTTGGAGAAGATGCTTGAACTGAAGTTTAAGGACAGCAGGCAGAGGAAAGAGCATTTTAATAGACACACAGGTAAAGAAAAGGTAGATGATTTAGAACAAAACTTTAGAGTCACACTGGAGGCCCATAGTGCCTCTGTGCTTCCCCGTG
>PVJC01052256.1:0-11204 GCA_004026665.1 Murina feae
TGAGGGTCACTATCACAATGGGGGGTCACTATTACAATGGGGGTCACTATCATAGTGGGGTTCACTATCACAGCAGGGTCACTATCACAGCAGGGTCACTATCATAGTGGGGGTCACTATCACTATGAGGGTCACTATCACAGAAGGGGTCACTATCACAGCGGGGTCACTATCACAGCAGTTCATCCTGTGGTCTTGAGGAGGTTAACACCAGAAGAGAACCATTCAGTTCTCAGCAAATGCCTCTTATCCCTGGAATAAAAGAAGCGGGGGAATTGGGGTTCTGCTCAAAGTCCTTGCCGGGGGCCCCATTGTCAACACAGCGAGAACAGATTTCCTTCCTACAGAGGGAGCTGACTCCATGGGAACCCCTGCTGGTGTGAGGCAGAGGCTGGGATCTGGGAGTCAGGGCCCAACCTCAGCAAGACAAAGTGGGTCACAGAGATTTCCACTCAGAAACCCACAGGCCTGACAGGCTGTGCCTTCTCCACCTCCCCATGGCTCCCCGCCCCCTCCCCCAGTCACTTCTGTCTCTTAAGTGGAAATGACACAGACTTGTCCCTGGACACTGGCTTGAGAGCATCTGCCCTCTGAAGCCTGAACACGTGGGAGGGATGCGGGGAGCCCTGCCAGGAGGGGCTGGGGGTGCAGAGCCACTGTTGGGGCACTTGCTACACCTGAGGGCGGGGCCAGGTCTCCATCTTCACAGGCAAAGGCAGAAGTAAGGCGGGGGACAGCTTTGCTGGGAGGAGGGGAGGCGACCCCCACCCTTAGCCCTCTGGGCCCCCTGCAGAGGCACAAAGGCATCTCCTTGGCCCCCGAGGCAGGAGCAGGATGCTTCCCAGCAGACCCCTCCCCCCACCAAACCCCAGTCTCAGGGAGGAAACAAATGTTAATAGAAGCACTTAGCATGGAAAAGGAGTCTATTTCTCCTTAACTGTCTCTGGCTGCACAAGATTCTGAGAAGCGATTCAAGGTAAATGGCTTGGTTTTCAATTTTAAGCCGCACTTATCCAAGCGCGATCTGTCTTCCCCGTTAGCGGTGGAGAATGCCAGCACCTGCTTCGGGCTGCCCCGGCCCAATACCACGGTGGGTCCGTCCCCTTCCCCACGGAGGACAGAGTGCGCCCCAACCAAGTTTATTCCTATGCAGAGTCGCCCCATCTCTTCGCTCTGGGTGAATCTCCTGCCTGGGCATTGGCCCTTCCCTGGGGGGTGGGGGAGGCCACACAGTGGCCAGGCTGGGGTGCCAAGGTCACACAAGCAGGGTGCTGGCCCGTCGGGCCAAGCTCACTAGGGGCCTTGGGGTTCCCCTTCGGGGGAGTGAACCACGTGGTCATTTGGTCTGGGGGTGCTCAGATCTCCCTGGCCATGCTGTGTGGGGCGTTGAAAGGCCTAATACTGGGGCCTGCCAGATCTGGGTTCAAACCCCGCCCTACGCCTGGCTCTGCATGTGACCCTGGGCAGCCAGCCCTGAAACGTCCTTAGCTGTACAAGGCGGTGGAGAAGGTAGCGGTGACAGTTCCATGAACAAATGCAGAGCCGTGAGCGCAGCTTAACACCCAGATGCAGCGAGGCCCAATAGGAGGCCGTTGGCCACCAATGCCCCTGGGCCTCAGCCCAGGCCTGCTGTGCAGGACCATGCAGCTGTGGGTGCTGGGAACAGCTGGGCCCGGGGCCACCAGGCCAGTCCCTCCCTGCTGGCCTCCTGCCCTTGGCTGACTAGGGGCTCGTCCCAGGCATTGGGTTCCCCCTGGCTGGGAGGATGAGCTGGCTCAGTCCTACCCACCACAGCTCGCTACCACACGGTGTGAATGCACACATGATGGACACCAGAGGCAGGCACGGGTGGGAGACCAAGGGTGTGCCCCCTGAAGCTGGCACTCCCTGGGCCGGGGGAGGAGCCTGGAGGAGTGCTGGGCCTTCTATGTCCCCTGGTGGCACTTTTCCAGGAAAAATCATTTCCTGTCTGAACCTGACCTCTCAGCTCTATTCCCTCTGGGGGTTTCTGTGCCCCCCATCCCTGGGGAGGGGGCGCCTCCTGGCCACAGCTAGCCTGGGGAGGCGACCTGCCCACACAGGTGACAGAGGAGAGGTTCCGGGAGGGCGGCCGGGCTGGAGCCCCATGTCTGGAGCTGCTTTCCGTGCGCTCGTCTCTAAGCACTTAATGTGCAGACAAATGGATGCGAAAGGAGCGTTTCCCCCTCAACCATGTAAACACGGAGCGGCAGACGAGTAAGTAACGTTAGGTCTGACACGGGGAAGCTGTGAGGTATTGCTCACCCTGATAAGTTTAATGAATAATTTAGAAACATATCATCAAAATGGGAAAAAAGGGAAGAACGTCTTAAATAACTCTGCAAGATACTCAGCTCTGAGTCACGCGGTTAGGGTTGAGGGTAAGCAGGGGCCGCCCAGCAGGCAGGCGCACAGCCCGCACTCGGGGGACTGGATGAAGACGGGCCCCAGGTGAAGTGCCCTCAGGGAGGAGAGGGCTCCCCTCCCGGAGGGGCGCTGGGGGGCATCCTCCTGGCCAGAGTCCCTGGGCCTCTGCTGCTACAGCCAGGACGCCTGCAGGAGTTGGCGGCAGGTCGTGGGCAGGCTCAGCCCGCAGCTGCAGGCTCTGAGCAGCCCCCACGCAGGCTCCTCTGTCCTGCCACTTCCATGGTCACCTCCACAGCCTGGACCTGGGGTGGTAGGGGGTGGGGAGGGCCTGCTAACAGACCGAATAGCCTGAGGACAGGAACAAGTCCTGGCATAGATGCCCCTGGAGCTGGTGGTGGGTATGGGGTCATTAGGGAGCTGGGTGTGGGCAGGAGGTATGCAAAGTGGGCCACAACGGGGAGGGGGGGGGACTTCAGGGACACCACGGGGCCAGACATTTCAGGACTGGGGTCAACAAGCATTGCTGGGGAGATGCAACCCCCTCCCCAACAGCAGGAGGGAGCCTGTTGGGGTCACTGTGGTACTGACCCACCCATCAGGTGGCCAGGCCCCAGAACACTGATTCCTATTCAGCCACCTGCCAGCCACGGCGCTAAGCCCCTCTGAACCCACGTCGCCTTCTCTGTCCGGTCTCCGCTGGTACCCCTGCCTCAGGGACACTCAGAGCCTGCAGCTGCGAGCTGAGCCTATCACGCCCAGCCTGATCCCTGCTGTGCCAGCAGAGGTGGCAACAGGGCTGTGACTCCCCCACTCCTGATGGTGTGAGGGTCGCCTCTGCAGC
Organism: Murina feae; assembly: GCA_004026665.1. Taxonomy (NCBI): domain Eukaryota; kingdom Metazoa; phylum Chordata; class Mammalia; order Chiroptera; family Vespertilionidae; genus Murina; species Murina feae. The sequence continues at coordinate 3,227 of PVJC01052256.1, forward strand.
TTCATTACCCACCTGTCTCCTCCTTGCATGTCCACTGAGGGGCCCTCACCTCCTGGCTGCTCCTCAAACACTCCACGCTCACCCCTACCCCAGGGCCTTTGCACCTGTTCTCCCCATCAGGATTGCTTTCCCCCAGGAGCCTCATGGCCCACCTCCTCCCTTCCCTGAGGCCTCTGCCCAGAGTCCCCTCCACAGAGGCCCCTTCTCAGCCACTCTGTCTGAAACCCACGTGACGTCTTCCCCTGCCGGTGTTTTTGTCACCGCATTTACCACTGAAATTACAGCGCAGGCCCGCGATCCAATCCCCAGATCCACAAAGCTCTGCAAACCACAGCCTGTTCATAACTCACTCGGTGTGCAACACGCTCGGGGCTGACGCGGGGCTATTTATAGCCGTGGCTCATCCCTCTCAGTGTGAATATTCATACACTTTGCTGCAGAAATATTAACGTGTCTGATTACAGAGTGTTACTCCACCCCCGCGGGGGATGTTTCATAATATATGGTCTCTGCACCATGTCCCGTTTCTAAAACGCAGAGTCTGGATGTCCAAATCTGGCAATCCTGGCACCACGGTCTCAAGCATTCCTTGAGGCGAGGTAGGGGTTGTCCTTCGTGGTGTGGGATGTTGAGTACCATCCCTGGTCTCCTAGATGCCAAGAGACCAAAAATGTCTCTAGACACTGCCCACTCGTCCCCATGAGGACCATGGGCTGAAGTCCACCTGGCCTGGGCTTTTCACGAGGGCTTGGGGGCCTGTCTCTGTGGATCTGTGGACTTCCGTGCAGTGTGAACCCCTGGGGACTGTATCTGTTCTATTCTCGGCTGTACCCCCAGCACCTAGAGGGGTGTCTATGGCAGAGCCGGCACTTCACAAAGAATTGTTGCATAAAGAATCCAGGATCCCCCACAGGCACCTGGGTCCTCACCACATGGGTTTACATCACGCCTTTCACGCCCCCGCCCCCAGCAGAGTGCAGTGGACACACCAATGTCCACCCTGGCTGCTCTTCACAAGGCAATAGTCCCCCCAAGATATGGGGCCATGGGCTGCGCCCCGCTCCTGTATCTGACCCCCCTGCCACTAGCGGGTGTGGACACTGCGACCTCGGCCGCAGATCTCCAGAGTGGGGCAATGGCTCCTGCCCACAGCCTGGGAGACGGAGCCTTCTCCGGGGCTTGGCTCATTTACTTATGGAGTTGAACTTCCCTTTCCTCTGGGTGCACTGAGGGGCCTTGTGGACCTGGGCTGACTTGTTAAAGGCCGGAGCCTCCAGATGACCCTCAGACGGGGGGAGGGTCAGGGATGAGGGTCCTTGGTCCCCAGCTTTTGCCCTGGTAAAAAGTGCTCAGAGCAGATTATAGGAGATGGAGAAGGTACTGGACCCCAGTCACACCTCTGTCTAATGACAGTTCAACCTCTACTTGCTTACGCCTAGTGACGGGGCTCTCCTCCCCTCCCGGGCAGCCTGACTACCAGAGGAAGGTCAAATGATTAAAAAGACCTTCCTTTTCTGAGCTGAAACCTGGCAGTTCTCCCTGCTGGTCCCGCCTGCTTCCCAGGGGTCAGAGCACCAGACAGCGCCCGGCACACCACAGTGCTTCTGGCCTCCTCAGACGCCCTATTTGACCTCTACACAGGGACCCTAACCTTCTTGGTTTTCCCAGGGGAGTCCCAGTTTTAGGCTCTGCCTTTCGTTCACTCTCCCTGGGAGGTCACCTTTCCTCTGGGGCTTCTATGTAGCTCTATTCCCTCCCACGTATGCCCTCACGATGTGGGGTTGAGTTCCCTGCTCCCCGTGCGACGGGCGGGTCAGGGATCCACTGAAGAGACCAGACTTCCTGCTAAAGAGGCTAGAAGAGGCTTTCTGCTAAAGACAAAGCCCGCCCTCTCCACCGAGGTCACACCTGCCCAGTCTCCAGCCCTCGCCTTCAGGTTCCTTCTTTACCTGTTTCCACTAGAAGGTTCTGGAAAGTGTACGCCCAAGGCCTGGGTGGAACTCTATTATCAGGTGTACTGGTTAATAATACGGATTTTTTTTCAATAGATGGAGTTACACATGTGATGATATAGATATGCTATTTGATATGTATGCTGCTTTGTTGTATTGACGGCAAGCTTCAAAACTTCCTATGTCAAATTTGCAGAAGGTGTTAACATCATGATATTTTTACGCTTAAAAATGTCAAATTTCATGCCAAAAAAAAAAAAAAAGAGCATTTGTGGGAAGTTTTAATTCATTACTTTATTTTGAAGAAAAGTGCTGCTGAAAGTTATCGTATATTTCGAGAAGCTTATGGTGAACATGCTCCACCTCAAGATCCTTGTGAACGCTGGTTTAAATGCTTTAAAAGTGATGATTTTGATGTGAAAGGCAAAGAACGTCCAGGTCAACCGAAAAAGTTTGAAGACCAACAATGACAAGCATTATTGGATGAAGATGTGTGTCAAACTCAAAAACAATTTGCAGAAAGATTAAACGTTGCTCAGCAAATAGTTTCCAATCATTTAGAAGCAATGGGAAAGATTTTAAAGGAAGGAAAATGGTGCCACATCAACTGAACGAAAGACAAATGGAAAACCGAAAAGTCATCAGTAAAATGTTGCTTCAAAGGCACGAAAGAAAGTCTTCTTTGCATCGAATTGTGACTGACGATGAAAAGTGGATTTATGTTGAGAATCCTAAACGCACAAAATCATGGGTTGATTCAGGTCCACCATCAACATCGACTGCAAGGCCAAATCGCTTCGGAGAGAAGACAATGCTCTGCGCTTGGTGGGATCAGGAAGGTGTGGTGTACCATGAGCTTCTACAACCAGGTGAAACCATTAATACTGATCGCTACCGACAACAAGTAATCAATTTGAACCTCGCTTTGATCATGAGACGTCCAGAATGTGCTGAAGACACAGCAAAGTAATTTTGCTTCATGATGACGCACCATCACACCCTTCAAAACCAGTTAGAGACGCATGAAAAGATGTTGCCTGGGAAGTCTGAACCCACGAGCTATAGTCACCAGCCCTCTCTCCTTCAGATGACCACTTGCTCCCATCAATGGCACCCACCCTTCTTTCTGAGCAGCACTTCAAAGGGTACAAAGAAGTGGAAAATCAGGTCTCTGAATGGTTTTCCTCAAAACAAGAATGGTTCTTTTGAGACGGTCTCCACAAATGACCTGAAAGATGGGGGAAATGTGTAGCTAGCGATGGACATTACTTTGAGTAAAGCTTTTTTGATGTTTCTCTTGAAATTATCCTGTTTTCTTTGATTACGAAATCTGCCATTATTAACTGGTGCACCTGGGATACCCAGCAGCTGGGGGTCGGCAAGCAGGTGAAGCTGAGTGTAGAAGAGCTGGGGGCAGGGGTGAGGGTGGCCCTGGCTGGGACATGGCCATGGACCCCATGGCAGAGGCTGTGGTTGTCCCCAGTGTCCATTTTCTAATTCTTCCCCGGTGCTCAAACTCCTGGGCCCACAGCCACCTGGACTAAAATGACATTTCCCAGCTTCCTTTGCAGCAATGTATGACCGCGTGACTAAGCTCTGGCTAACGGGATGTGAGTGAGAGGGGAGGGTGCAAGTTCCAGAAAGTGCTTTTAGAAGGAGGGTCTGTGCCTCTCTCCTGCCTGGTGGCTGGGATGCAGACATGATGGCTGAAGTTAGAGCAGCCACGTTGACCAGAAGTTATCAGAGTGGATGGCAGAGCAACAGGACAGTAGGTACCTGGGTCCCTTGGGACCTGAGCAGCTCCCACACTAGCCCCTTAGCCTCTGCTAGTGTGGCTTTCCTGCTACTTGCAGCTGAATCCACCCAAAACACCCAGAGCACATGCTGGCCTTTCTGCTGGAGAGAGTCACCCAAGGGCACAGGACAGGGCTGGTCAAGGTCAGGGAGGTGAGGCCCTCCGAAGTTGGGGGTGGGGAGGGGAACTAAGCAATCAGGAGGTCATGTAAAGCACTGTGTTATCAGGTCAGAGAGCTTCCAGCCCCTTTGTCGGCTGAGTGGCCCCCGAGCTCCCAGTTCTGGGAGATGCCTGTTCCTGGGAAAGGAGGTCGGGGCTCCCCGGAACACGGGCCCCCAGGCAGCCACTGTAGCTTTCGGGCATCAGAGCCAGCTCCTCCCACTGCTGAGAGTTTCAGGTGCAACGAAGGCTGCCTCCTGTCCTCCAGGAGAGCAAATCCCCGGAAAGCTCACAATAACAGATAATTAAAAATAATATAAAAGGCTAATATGCAAAGTGTCCCCTTAGGAGTTCGACTGGGAGTTCGATTGCTCACTATGATGTGCGCTGACCACAAGGGGGCGGCATGGAACGAAGGAAGGCCCCGGCCAGCTGTTGGAAGGCCTGGATCGGCCCTGATTGCTGGCCAGGCCTAGGGACCCTACCCGTGCACCAGGCTCTGTTAAAAATAATAAAACAGCAGAAGCCTGCAACCGCGCTGCACCTGTCCACCACCATCATGGCCAGGTAGCTGCCCTCAACCCTCCAGCAACCCTGTGAGACACATTCCTGCCTCTTGTGACAGATGGGGAAACTGAGGTACAACCTAAAGGAGCTGCTCAAAGCCCCAGGATAGGGTCGGAAACTAGAGCCAAGTGATGTGAACTCCAGAAACAGTGCTCTTTTCGTTCCAGAAAACTCTCAGAGCTGAGAGGGAGGAAGGGCCCTAGGAGGGCGGGGGGAGGATCGTCCCTAAGGGCACGGCCAGCTCCGCCAGTGGTCGCTGAGCTGAGGGGCCGGCCCATGGCCCCAGGAGGCTCTCCCAGACACTGGCCTGCCTGGGCCTCGCCTCCGTGGCCGGGCCATTGTTTCTGTACTTCCTTCAAATTAAAAATCCATTGCTGCCCCCTCCTCGGTAAAAAGAGTGAATTTTCAATTCAAGTGTGTGGGAGGGGGTCCCCGGGGAGCAGAGTAATGAAGCCGCCAGTGCTAGTCGCAAACAAATAGATAAATCAATGTTTCAATTTTCTCCACGTGAGAGAAGGGCTGGTTGCTTAGCAATTCAGAGAACATCACCGCTGCTCTGCGAGGTGGCCGGGACGCTGAGAAAGGTGCTGGGGTCTGAGCCACGTCAGAATGACAACCACACGCACATCCTCAGGGCCGCAGCCAGCTGGAGCCAAGGAGAAATCTCTTCCAACTCACCCTCTCCTAGCAGCGCCCAGTGGGGTGCAGGCAGCAGCCCCTCTCCCACCCCAGCTGGCACCAACACCATCCTGAGGAGGGCCCTCTGACCTTCTGAGCTGCCAGGGCAGATCCACCCTCAGTTCTGCCCCTGGAGACACACATACCGCCTTCCCCAGGCCCCTGGTCTCTGCTCCCACACCTCCCACGGTTCCCAGCTCCCTGGACACTGAAGCGCCAAGAACGGCATCCTGAGTGGGCGCATTTGATAGACAATGTTCAGCATCTCATTCTCTCAATAACCTTTCAAGGCGGCTCTGTTACTTTCCCATTTCATAGATGAAGAGACTGAGGCTCAGCGAGGGTCTGTGGCTTTCCCAAGGTCACAAGGTCAGGGTGTGGCATTTCCCACTATACACTCCCGCTATGTACAAGGCTTGTGATGGGCACAAGGTTGGGGAGATCTTGGTTGGGGGGGATACCCAGACCCTCCAAAGGCCAAGTCAAACCCCAGATTCACCTCTGACCAGCAGCCTGATCCGGGAAGATGAAGCCCAGGAGGTGTGTGGCACAGGCTTGGCCAGGTCAGGCCTCAGGCCCCGGTGCCAGACCTGTGCCCTGCAGGCCACGGCCACCACTGTCATTACCGAGAGTGAGTGACGTATCAGCCCCGGACACAAGTGTCTTAACGCCCAGGTGAGCCGTGCCCCCTGCCCAGGCCCCGCATCTGTGCTGTGCTCAGGCCTGTGGAGGCCTTGGGTCCATGAGGAGAGATTGAGACAAAGCCCAACCTTCGGGGCCTGGGCTCCTCCCCATCTCCTCCCTCTCTCCCCGGCCCCACCCCTGCTCTCCTCATCCCATCCCTGCTCGCACTGTCCCCTGCCCACATAGCCCCCACCGGGGGCACCAGTGGGAGCTCGCACAATCCCCAAAGGCTGGCCAGCCTGCGTCACCCACGTGGGTGGGTCGGTCTGCACCTGGCCCGTGGGAAAGTAGCCATGCAGCTCTGTGACTCCCATGGTGTCCAACCTGCTAAGACAGGGCACACTGCCCATGTGACCCCATCATGACCCCCCAAGCACAGAGCTCACCCCATCCACCCCTACAATCCCTGCCCCCCCCCGCCCCCCCCCCCCCATATCCACAGGGCTCCCTGTCTGGAAGGTTCCTCCTTCCCTCCAGTTGCCCCCTTGAAAGCTCCAAGCTCCTGCCGAGATCACCCCCAGGGAACCATGCCCATCAGGTGGAGCAGACAGACTTCCGCAGGAACTTCTGCTGCCTCAGTTTACACCCGTGTCTCTGCTCCTGGATTGTGAGCCCCCAGGGCAGGGCAGTCCCCGGCCCGGGAAGCCCAGCACCCAGCCTTGTGCCTGGTGCCAGCCCAGGAAATGGCCTGTGAGCCGCTGGGCCTGGCTGGGACTTGGCTCAGCAGCCGGAAGCTCACAGTGCCGCCACCTCTCACAGCAAACGCCACTGTCCCAGACCCCAAGAACTGACCAAAGCCAGCCGGGAGGAGGCCATGTCCGTCTAGAGTTCTGTCCAGAAATGAGGAGCAGAGTCTTTGTTGTAAGACCGGCCAGACGGAGACCCTGGCTCTGCCGCCTCGGAGAGCCGACAGCTGAGAGAGCTGTGAGCTCTCCCTCCCACTCTCTGACACACGGACACATGGACACACGGACACGGCAGGTGCTGCTGGGCAGTGGGAGGGGTGAGGCGCAGAGGGCGCGCTGGTGCTGTGGGATCAGCACTGAGCTGGGTCCACTCTGGCGTCCTCCGCGGGCCCCCAAGCACAGGCTTGAGTCAGCCGGAGCTGGTGGGTCTGGGCCTGAGAAATGCCAGTGGCCACTGGGCACCGAGTGGGTTGCAGCTCAGTCTCATCTCAGCTAGCCTGACCCCTGGCCTCTCTCTGCGACCCCTGAGAGCCCAGCGACCTTCCCCGGGGAGTGGAGTGGGCTGGGCAGGCTGAGCTCCCGGGACACATCTGTGTGGAGAGGGAGCTGAGTGAACAGCCCTCCCCCTCGGGAAAAAGACCCTGCTGGTCCTGGAGTTAAAAATAGAGGAATATCGATTGGGGCCGTACCCAGCGCAAGTTATCAGTGTTTCATTGGCAAAATGACTGCCCTGAGTCAGCCACTCAGGTAATTTATTTTTCCACTTAGCTGGCCTGGGAGTGTCCCCCGCACATCCTGGCTGTGTCAACGAGGCCCGCGTGTCCACCAACACCACTCACCAGGCCCCCTGACGGACGTGGGGAGGAGGGGCCGCCGGTCCTCCTCGAACCTGTTCAGAGCTGTGTCTGCTCCCCAGTAATGAATAGCATCTGGAAGTGTCACTTTAAAGGCCTGTGCCACATGTTGAGGGGGCCAGCTCACAGCCCAGCTGAGGCTCAGAGCTCAGCGCAGGGGCCAGGTGGCATTGTGTCCCCTTCTGTCATTTCCTGAGTGGAAGCGCTGCCGTCTCTTGGGTGGGCACCTGCAGTGGTCAGACCTGGCCTCTGGCCTGGCTGGGCTCTCAGGCTTCAGACGGCAGGGATGGGTGTGGAGACCACAGTAGTGGCTCACCCATGAAGACATGGGAGGCAGGGAGGCAGAGAGGAAAGCAGAGAGGCAGGGAGGGAGAGAGGCAGGAAAGCAGGGAAGGAGGGAGGGAGGGAGGGAGGGAGGCAGAAAGGCAGGGAGGGAGGGAGGGAGGGAGGGAGGGAGGCAGGAGGGCAGGGAGGGAGGCACCTGCACTAGCAGCTGGAGCTCACACTTGATGTCTCATCACTCCGAGCCCTTGGCCACCCTTGGCCTTTATTTTAGTCTTTCATTTTTCTTCTTTGTCCAACTTCCGTGCCTTTTGAGCCAGC
>PVJC01052257.1:0-11203 GCA_004026665.1 Murina feae
CGGGCATTTCTGACGGTCCCGGCCCCGCAAGGAGGAGACTCGGGAGCGGGGGGCTGGCTGTGGGGCCCCCAGGTGAAGTGAACCCCAAGAGGCGGCCACAGGCCCGCACGGCTGGTCCGGGATGGCGCCTGGGGCTTCTGCTTCTGGGCCCCGTTCTCTGCATCCCGTTATGCTCCAGCCGCCCAGCCTGGCCCATTGCCGTGGCAACAAGAAGGGGAGAGAGGGGGGCTGGAGAGAATTTGGGTGGCAAAGGGCCTTCCTGTGCTTGGTCTGAGGCCCCGGGATTCGGGGCACTCGGGGGTCAGGGCAGGGCTTGGCCTGGCACAGGAGGGCGAGCGCTGACCCTGCGCTGGGAGGGGCTGCAGCCCCGAGGTGTGTGGCTGGCAGCAGTGGGGGTGGTAGCTCTGGGGGTGTCGAGGCCCAGCGTCAGGGGGACTCAGGGGGCCGGGTGGGGGCGGCCACACCCAGGTTCTCGGGGGAACATCTATCAGAGACGGAGATGAGATCGACCTGTTATCAGCTTCACAAACTGAACCGCAATCTCCTTTCCGAGGCCCCTGACTCGGAAAACTCCAGACGCCATCCGAGAGGCAGAGGAAATAAAAAGGCACCGCCTTCCCATCGGGGTGACCTGCCCCGGCCCCTGGCCCGGCAGGCGGGCCCCTTCCTCCTAACCCTGCACCCCAGCCCTCAGCTCTCTGTCTGACTCAGTTTCCCTCCTGACCCTCAACCAGGGAGCCTGTCTTTCTTTCCTCTTTTCCTGATGAGAAAAACAACACCCATTCACTACCCTTTGTACGAAGGTGGGAGGATACATAAATTATAGAGACAAAATTCAGCGCGCCCCTAAATCCACTCCCCACGGCCCCCCGCTTCCACCGCCCCCTGGCCCTCCCTGGCCTCTGCCGCACGGCTAACCCGTCCCGCGCGGCCGGGAGCTCAGGGGCTCACTGTGGCTTCTCCTGCTGCTTTAAAGTGTCTTTATTTCCGTGAAAGTGGCGGCTCCCAGAACGAGGGGAAAGCGGGGAGGGGCGCTCTCCGGCCTCTCTGAGGGCCCCGCCTGGTCCTGGGGCGCGTGCAAAGGCAGTTTCTGCGTGGGGAGCGCATGGCCGGGGAGCGGCCTGGTCCCGGCTGCAGCCGTGCAACAGGCCTCGACCTCCTCCCCGGTGGCTCTCGGACCCCGCGGGGCGCTCCCGCGTTTTCCCACGCTGGCGGGGGGCTGCCCTTCATCCCCAGCCACGTCATCTGAGGTCCGAGCAGCTGCCTGGCTTCCAGAGAAGCAGCAGGCGACTCGGCAACCCAGGAATTAATGAATCGCTGCAGGCTGCCTGCAACCCCGGCACCCCTACACTTATTTCTGACATTTGACCTTTTTGTGTGCATATATAGTCCCCATAGTTTAAAAAAATATATATTTTATTGATTTTCCACAGAGAGGAAGGGAGAGGGACAGAGAGTTAGAAACATGGATGAGAGAGAAACATCGACCAGCTGCCTCCTGCACACCCCCCACTGGGGATGTGCCTGCAACCAAGGTGCATGCCCTTGACCGGAATCGAACCCGGGACCCTTGAGTCCGCAGGCCGACGCTCTATCCACTGAGCCACACCGGTCAGGGCAGTCCCCGTATTTTTATGGTTGAAGGATTCAGCTTTGAATGACTTTTTAAAAATCTAATCTCATGTATTTCCCAAGTCAATGGACCCTCACGGAAACGCATAATGTTGTCGATGGTTTAGCCGTCCATGGAGGAGGGGCGCAGGGAGCGCGATGGCTTCCGGGGTGGGGTTTCAGGGGGGCTCTCTCTGAATTTGTGAGTAAGGCGGGCATCGGGGGCTTGCTGTGGTAAGTCTGTCTCTGTGCGTCTATTTCTTGAGGATATATTTCCAGAAATGGGATTAGGGATTTCACAACTCTCACTTCCTCTGCCAAACTCTTTCACAGACGGCCGGGGGCGGGGGGGGGGGGGGCTCTTCCCTCTCCAGCTGGCAGCACCCGCTTTGCCCCTAACGGGATGGATGTAAAATATCGTCTTGGTTTAATGTGCGTTCCCTCCATCCGTCATGACGTTGAGAATGTTAACATGTTTGTTAGTCGTCTGCGCGTCTCCCCTTGTGAGCTGTCTGCGCGCTTTTGTAGCTGTCTGAGGTGGAGAGACGGTCTCCGTCACGCCGTCTACGAGGACAGACACCGGCCAAGACTGTCTGCTGGGCTCCCGGCCTGCGGCCAGCGGCACTGAGAAACGGATTTTTACGTTTTATTTAAGTTTGGATGTAACTGAGTTTACTTCCGGGTTCCACTCAAGTCTGAATTAATTTAAAAATCAAGGCGAGTAGCCCGTGGCCAGCGGCTGCCGATCGGGGCGCACAGGCCGGAGTCTCTCTGGGCGGCTGCTTTGTATTGATCCGTGCGAGCTCTGTACGCATGGCGGCCACCGTCTCGGGCCGTGTGTGTGTGTGTGTGTGTGTGTGTTGCAGGCAGTTCCCCCGCTGGCAGTCTGACCTTTACCTCTCTGTTCGCTGCTTACTGCGCCTCAGGACGTCAGCGAACCCCATCTTGTGATCTGTTCTCTTGTGGTTTCTCCCATCGCTGCAGCCTAGGCAGGCCTCCCCCTCACGGAGTTTGACGCACACTCTCATCAACGTGATGCGAGTCCTTCTGTGATTTCCCCCCCCTTTAGCCCTTGCCTCCACCCAGAATTAATCTTGCTGTCTGGTACGAGGGACGACAAGGCTCAGCCATCTCTGTGCCTGTGCTCAAGCCCTAGCCGGCTGGGCTCAGTGGACAGAATCCCGAAAGGTCCCGGGTTCGATTCCAGTCAAGGGCACGCACCTCGGCTGCAGGCTCCTGCCTGGCTCAGGCCCTGGTCGGGGCTCGTGCAGGAGGCAGCCCATCGATGTGTCTCTCTCGCACCCATGTTCCTTCCCTCTCTCTTCCACTCTCTCTAAAAGTCCATAAACACGTATCCTCGGGTGAGGATGAACAGAAATTAAAATGCACTCGATGCACCTTATCTCAGATGGGACACTGGTGCCTGCAGGTGAGGCTGGGCGGGGGGTGGGTAGAAGGGCGACAGTAAGCAGCAGACACCACTCCTTAAAGCATCTGTTTTTAAACCTTGATGTTTAGGAAGATCTTAGGAGCCTCAGAGAACAACTCTGATTCAGTGTTATTTTCAAGGAGAAACGCAACACCCTACTCACACCGTCGTATCAGCTGTTTAAAAAGTGCAAACGCTGGAAACAACTCTCCAAAACGCTGACAGCGTCAGGGAGGGAGAGTTTTCCTCCGTGACCCTCCTGCGTCTTTACGCTGGACCGATGATAAAGCAGCAGCACTGGCACCGCCATGGGCTCACAGGGGGAGGCCCGACGGAGTCACAGGAGGGGCTCGGATCACACGGCTGAGCTCCAAGAAGCGACGGGGCCCCACCCTCCTGTGCTTTTTACACAAAGAAACTCTGCGTTCCCGAGGGACCGGCAGGACAGGAGGGGTGTCGCTCAGTCAGAGGGGGTGCAGGCCAGGCTGGATGCACGCTGAGAGAAACGGGACAGCAGCGAAGCAGAGCAGGCGGCAGGATTCCATTTGACGGGCTCGGGGCTCCGGGTTCACTTTGGCAGCAGCAGGTTCCAGTAACGGTGATTCAGGTAGCCGACAGGCCACCGTGGGCATTTGGGGGGGCCTGCCTGGGGCCCCGACACAGGCATCGTCTCTGAGAGGCCGGCATCGTCCCCCTGCCTCTTAGCGTCTCTATGCGTCACAGCAACTGCAGGGCTGTGGTGACCGGAGACATCAACCCGGGACTGGAGAGACAAGGCCACCGCCGGCCCCCACAGCGTCAGGGCCAAGCGGGCAGTTCACAGGCCGAGCTCTGGGAGGGCCAGCCGGAGGGGGGCGGGGAAGGCCCTGGGTTTTGGGCCGGGCCAGCTGGGAGCTGGGGCTGAGTTCCCTGGGTGCTCATAGCAGGCGGGGGTCTCGGGCCAGTGCTGGGACCGGCAGACTCTCATCTCCACAATAGAAGGATGACTTTGTGAGGACACTGTTTTGCTGTTAATCACACACACGTGCAACATACAGTATCTGATGTGCAAAATTACACGTGTCATAGGCACATAGTAAAGGAACACCTGCATAACTTTTTATGTGTTTGTTTTTTCAAATACACTTTTATGGATTTCAGAGAGGAAGGGAGAGAGAGCTAGACACATCCATGATGAGCGAGAATCATGGATCAGCCTCCTGCACGCCCCCCACTGGGGATCCAGCCCACAACCTGGGCAGGTGCCCCGACCGGGAATCGAACGCGACCTCCTGGTCTGTAGGTCGATGCTCAGCGCCTGAGCCACGCCGGCCGGGCCCCACAGACATTTTTAGAAAAGCGACATTCCCTCGGCTCTGGCCCCCACCACCCGGCCGCTCCCCAGAAGGAACCAGGACGGAGCGTTTGGGCTGAATCGTCATGTATGTTACGTGCTCACTTACAAAACGTGCCATGTTATGCTCACCCCCTTCCATGCCGTTGCTCCTCTCCTTTCCGCGTCCCATAAACCGTGACTTTCCACGGAAGGACGCCGGGATTTCCGCCGGCTCCTTCCTGCCTGCACAGTCACCCGAGCGTAAAAGCCGTGACTCAGTTTACCCTTTTCCTCTTCAACCTGCGCCTGCTCCTGTCGGGAGGCTGTGTGGCCGCCGTGTCTGGGGGCGCGTGCCCTTCCAGGCGGGTGGGTGTAGGAGAGCCGGACGCTTTGAAAGATGATGCTGACATGGGTCTTTTTATATATATATATATATTTTATTGATTTTTTGCAGAAAGGAAAGGAGAGAGAGAGTTAGAAACATCGATAAGAGAGAAACATTGATCAGCTGCCTCCTGCACACCCCCTCCTGGGGACATGTCTGCAACCATGGCACATGCCCTTGGCCGGAATCGAACCCGGGACCCTTCACTGAGCCAAGCCGTTCAGGGCTGAAGCGGGTCTTTTAAGAAAGCTGAGCCCGGCCTGCGTGACTCAGTGGTTGGGCGTGGACCTCTGAACCAGGAGGTCACCGTGCGATTCGGTCAAGGGCATGTGCCCCGGGTGCAGGCTCCATCCCCAGCGTGGGGCGTGCAGGAGGCAGCCGAGCCATGATTCTCTCTCATCACTGATGTTTCTCTCTCTCCCTCTCCCTTCCTCTCTGACATCCATAAATACATATTTTTTTGTTTTTTAAAAAAGGAAGTTGAGCCAGGGGACGCGATTGCTGTCAGGGTGGGCGCCTCTGACGCCCCCTCCTCCGCGGCTGACCCCCAACCCCTTGTTTCAATCCTGGCCCAGGGCTGCTCGAGCCCCTGAAGTGAGGCCTCGGTCCTCCCCTTGGGAACGGGAGGGGGCACCCCACAATGTGCAGCTGAGGCAGGATGCAGACTGGATGCTAGAGCTTGCTGTGTGACCGCGGCCACACCGCTGCCCTCTCTGGGCCTGGCCTCCCTCATCGGCAGGAGCAGTCTGGCTTCGTCCCATTTCAGGTCCTCTCAGGGTTTCTGCCCGCGGTTGGCTGTGGGCGCCTGACGGTGGGGCCCGCGGGGGGCCTGTGAGAATGTCCCCCCTCCGGTGGCTGCAGGGACGGGCTGGCAGGGCCCAGAATCGCTCCTCCAGGCAGCGAGCCGCGGCTCAGCCAGGCCTGGCCTTTGATGGTGAAATGTGAGATCAGGAAGCGGCTGGCTCTTGAGTGAAGTTGTATCGAAATGAATCCTTCAAGGCGAGCGGGATCTTGGTTTTCTTTTCTGTTGCGAGGCCGCTGCCTCCTGCGTGGAAACGTGAGCGGTGACAGGGCGCTTTCCGCCGAGAGCCCATAGACACGGGGGATGGAGCACATGCTGGGTGGGAACGTCAGACGCGGGATCTGTGTGCGGCCCTGGACCGCCTGCCTGCGTACACCGGGGCGGCCCACGCGGCCTGCCATCCGGAGGGCCCGGAGGGGAAGAGGCTGCATGTGTCGTCTAGGCGCGTAGCAAATGCACGACACACATAGGACCACTGCGTTCCTGTGCCCATAACAGACATCACTAAACGATCACAGCACTTTCCTGCTGAGTTTGGATTCATTCCCGGCGCACACAGCGTTTCCTCCCAGGAGGCGCGGGATTCTAACTGAAAGCCGTTTGCTAACTCTGGTCTAGACTGCCCGCCGTCTGTGTCTGCCGTCTGTGTCTGCCGTCTGTGCCCGCTGCGGACAGGGTCCCAGAATGGCGCACGTCGGTGGCACGGGCGAAGTGGAGACGTACCTGTCTTTCTCACGGGTGGTGCCAGGGGGGCTTGGCCCCGTCGCCTCTCCGGTGGGGGCTGGCCTTCTCCCTGCGTCCACTCAGCTTTCCCACAGCCCCTGGTCCCCTGCTGCCTCCGGCTGAAATCAGAGCAGGCGGTGGGGGTGGGGGCTGCCCGTGAGGCGAGGCTGCTGAGCACCCCACAGCCCGGCCCCTGCTATTGGCATCCTTGCCCCTGAGGTGGCATCCGTGCACTCGGCGCTGCCGAACCTTCACGTGACCCCCGAGCGCACCCTCCTGCTGTCCTGTCGGGCTCCTCTGGGCTGTTCGGAGGTCTCTGCGGGCCTCTGGCTCCATAGGAAAGTCTAGCGAGGCGTGCCCTGGGCCCCGGGGAGGACACAGAGAAAGCCTCTTCTCCCCGTTTGCTCTGCCAGCCTTCCTTCCAGGAGCCGCGGGAGCTGCGTCAATCACCATCCCCCTCCAGGGCACACCCCTCCCCCCAGCTCCCCAGCCCCTCGCGTCCTAGACACCACGCAGGTCGTATCAGGGAACTAGCTGGGCCCGCCAGGGGAGACCTCGGGGAGTGGGGGCCTGCGGCGAGCGGGGGCAGGAGGGCGGCTGCACCCCGTCCACAGAGAGCCACCCCGCCTGGCCGCGGCCACAGAGGGACAGAGGCCTCCTGTCCCCAGGTCCCGATGTTCAACACAGCCTGGGAGCTGCGGGTGTCTCTGAAGCCTCCCCGTTTGCCCGCGCTGGCTCATCCTGTTAAAAGCACTGGGTGGGCCACACACCACGTGCTCGTGAGCTGCGGGCAGGTCCCGTGGATGCCACGCTCTCTCGCCTCCGTGGCTCCCCGCGGCCTGGTCCCCCCGCCACCCTGGCAGGTCAGCGTGTCCCCCTCACCCCAGCTGCGCTCACGCCCGCTCTGGGACATGGGGCGGGATGAGGGCACATCCTGGTCCCTCAGGTCCCTCCTCCGTCAGGTGGAAATCACGAGGGCACCCGCCCCCTCTAAGGGAGGGAAGGTCATGTGCGTGAGCGACCTGTGACCTTAGCATCCGCCTGGCACGGTGTAGGCGCCAAGCAGGGTGAGCTAACCTTCTGCTCTTGGTGGTCGCCTCCTGCGAGAAGCCTTCCCGGACTCTGTGAGGACAGACCGCCCCCCTCCCCTGGCCCTGTAGCACCTGTGCACCCACACCCCAGCACCCATCGCCCTGGCTTCTCCATCGCCCTGGACTGGGTGCACCTGGAGAGACGGAGCTATGTCTCCCGTCCCACTCGGCGGGGGCGGCCTCTCGGAGGCTGAAGAAGGGGGGAGGGGTGTGAGTGAATGGGGGCAGGAGGCCTGGCGGACGGGGTGTGCCCAGCCAGGCCAGGGGTGCGGCTGACGGCTCCACATCCCTCTCTGGCAGCAGCAGCCCTGGCCCTGGGCGCAAAGGGCCCGGAAGCGAAGCTGACAGGCAGGGACCAGCCCCCTTTCGCTCCAGGGCTGAGTGACAGGGACGACCCCCCCCCCCCGGAGGTGGGAGGGGGCGGGCGTGAGTCATCGTGTGTCACGGAGGTTTCTCTGGATCATCTTTCCGTTTCAAAAGCGCCGAGAACCTGGAGCGACAAATGACTGTGTTCCCGGGGACACAGTCCCCCGTCTCGCCTGGTAAAGCACCTGGGAGTTTTGTTGGCTCCCAGCCAGGCCGGCGGCTGGGCTGTGGGCCTCACCGCGGTGTCACGGCTCCAAGCAGGCGTGTTCCTGCGCCTCTGAGCCCTGACTAATTCTTCTCCCCTTTGAGCTCACGTTTTTAAAAAAAAAAAAAATCCTACAAAAACCCTCTGTGGCCAACCAAGATGCGCTCTGAGGCCGAGAGTGGCACCCAGCCCACTCCTGCACGCTTCTGGAGGCTGCGAAACTCGACGGAACCGCCTGTCATCGGCAGGGAGCCGGCGGGGGGCGGGGAGACAGTCAGATCACACGAGTCCTGTTTCCCGCCGCCCGCCGCTCACAGGCGCTTGCCGGAAGCGCCGTGGGAAGGAGGGGGCCGCCAGGGCCTTGGCGAGCCTTTGCTGGGAATGATGGAGGTTGCCTCGCGTTCTCGCTTTGCATCACTCGAAGACAGTTATGACCCGGGGCTTTTTGTGTGTGTGTGTGGAGGGGGGGCGTCTGGGCTGCGTGTTTGCGATTTTCAGGAGTTCCGGTGGGAGTCAGGCGGGGCGTGATGGGGCGGACCTGAAACTTAGCCCAATTTGTGTCCCGTGCCTGTCTGCCAACGCCCCTCATGTGGGTCCCATCATGTGGGTCACTCGCACCAGAGGCGCTTGGTGTGGCTGAGAACGTGGGACTGAGAGTCCACGGGGCTCAGTGGGTCCCCCCTGGGCAGCGTGGCTGGATCCGCTCCCCCACTTCTCTGAGCCCCAAGGCCTCGCCTTAAGGCTTCTGTGCTACTAGGACTAAAGGGACAGGCTGCAGACAGCTCCGGCCGAGTGGGCGAGACGTGGTGGCTGCCGTGGGCCTCCCCTCCTCCCGCTCCCCACACTCCAGGCAGGTTGACCTTGAAGCCGGCAAAGGTCAACCTCAGAGGCGTCGGCTTGTGGGGTCCTTTCAGGGCCTGGATCACATTGTATCCGTTTACTCTTGGACCCCAAAGGGTCTGAGCTTCAGCCTGAGGAACCCTGGTCCGTCCCTGACCCTGAGCCACGACAATGAGGAGCCGCTCCCTGGACTGAGGCCTGGCTTCCTCTGGGGGGGCCCCGCTAGGGATGTTCGTGCTCTGAGTGTGGAAGTTGCTGTGAGACGTGTTTACTTAACACCCACATGGGAACCACATCGGAGGATCCAGTGGACCCAGTAGACAGCAGCTGGGCAGTCCTTGCTGCACAGTGACATCCGGGCGATCGCCTTCAGGGGCAGGGAGGGCGGAGTGAAGGGCTGGTCCCAGCGGGGGGTTTCCCAGCCGCACCCCTGCATGCCTGGTGCCACTCGACCCCCGGGGGGGGCTGCATGCGCCACGCTGGCCGGCTGTGAGGGGTGCAGGCAGGGCACTCTTGTCCCCGTAGGACAACATCGTGCCGGGCTGCTCTGCAGCTGGTTGCTCTGTAATTTAGTTGCAATTTCGATTCGGTCCCGGGAGGAAGTGTCACCTCCGCTCGCTCGCTCCGCCGCCATCTCGGACCCCTCCCTCCTGTCCCCTTTCAGCTGGTGGACAGACGGACCCAGAGGGGCAAGGCTGGGGTTCACACCACGTCCTGGAGATGCAGTGCTCTTCCCACTGCCACCACGCTGCTCCTCCCAGAGGCCGCCCAGGACCGGGTGGCTGTGCCCACAGGCGTCTGCTCTGGACAGAGCGACCTCACTCGGGCTCCATCCGCCGTGAGCGGGCGGAGCTAACAGGACCCATGTGGGCTGGGCTGTGCTCCCCTCCCGGGTCCATGGCAGAGGCTCCAGCCCTCCCCCACCCGCTCCCCTCGAACCTGAGGCGGGTGGCAGTGGGCCCGCGGGTGGAGGTGGAGCTGTGACGCTGTAGCCAAGAAAGAGCACAGGCTCTGGGGTCTGTCTGACCCGGGTTCCATCCAGGTTCGTATCTGTGTAAGGGACGTAATGGTACCAGCTGCTTCATAGCCTAGGCCTGGGGACGAGCCCAGAGAATGCACGGAAACCACGCACACACAGCCTCTATCAGCACTGTTAGCAGGCCCTCGCCGGTGTGGCTCAGTGGATAGAGCGCCGGCCTGGGAACTGAAGGGTCCTGGGTTCGATTCCAATCAAGGGCACGTGCCCGGGTTGCAGGCTCGATCCCCACTGGGGGCGTGCAAGAGGCAGCTGATCCATGACTCTCTCATCAGTGATGTCTCTCTCTCCTCTCCCTTCCTCTCTGAAATCAGTAAAAATAGGTAGAAAAGAAACATCGTCAATCCCATGGGCTGGAGCTGAGTGCTCGGAATTGGTTAGCGGGGGGCCACGGGGAGCAGGTCACAGGCTAAGGCAGGTGACGTCCCGGCGGGCGCCCTCACTGACGGGGGCGATGGGCAGTGGCGGGACCTGCTCGGGGGCATGAAGCGGTGCTGGCCCACACGCTCAAAAGCGCGGTGTCGCAGGCCTGGGCCTCGTGGGAGCTGGGCGGGGGGGCTGGGCGGGTGGGGAGGCCCCTGAGGCCCTCTGTCCCCTCCTGACTCTGCACTTGTCTCGGGAGGGGGTGGGTTCCGAGTTGAGTGGCGAGAGTGGGTGGTGCGGGGGCTGGGCGCACTTTGAGATCCAGCGAAGACGTGTTTTCCCAGGAACCGCTCTGCTGTCGGGGTGCAGACGGGACAGGGCAGGAGGGCTCCGAGCGGGTGAGCTTGCCCGGCCTGGGCCACGGGACAGGCGGCGGGGCGCTCCGCAGGCCACGCCGGGGAAGCACCAGGACGTGGCCGAGCTGTGAGGAGCCTGAGGCCCAGCTGGACCCTGTTTGGCCCAGCCCCTCCCAGGCTTGGCCAGAATCTCTGGGAGCTTAGAAAACCCCTCTGCCAGGCTGCACCCAAACCGATTAAGTCAGGATTGCAGGATTTCCAGGTGGCCACAAATAGCAGGGTTCTTTTAAAAGTGTGTATAGCCCTGACCGGTGTGGCTCAGTGGATAGAGCGTCTGTCAGCCTGCAGACTGAAGGGTCCCGGGTTCAATTCTGGTCAAGGGCATGTACCTTGGTTGTGAGCACATCCCCAGTGGGGAGTGTGCAGGAGGCAGCTGATCGATGTTTCTCTCTCATCGATGTTTCTAACTCTCTCTTCCTCTCTCTTCCTCTCTGTAAGAAATCAATAAAATATATTAAAGGAAAAAAAAGAAAATCTTAAAAAAATAAAATAAATAAAAAATGTGTATATATACACACTGAGTGGCCAGGTTATTATGACGACCCCCTCAGTACAATGAAGTGAGTTAGTTATGCAAATAATAATAATAAAACCTTGAGAGTATTAGGAAGTTTTCAATAT
>PVJC01052258.1:0-11202 GCA_004026665.1 Murina feae
TGGAGAACATAATGCTAAGTGAAATAAGCCAGTCAATGAAAGAAAAATACCACATGTCCTCACTCATCTATGGATAATAATAACCATTATAAACTGGTGAACAAAAATAGATTCAGAGGCAGAGCAACATCAAACAGACTGTCAAATTACAGCAACAAGGACAGGGACGTTGGGGGGGGGTAACAGATCAGACATGGGACTTTTGTGTATGCATTTAAGCATAACCAATGGACACAAAACATTGGGGGGTAGGGGAGGTGGGGGGAAGGGCAGGGGGAAAAAGAGACATATGTACTAATCTTTGTAAAGCTTTATCTATATAATAAAAGCCTAAGTGACCATTAAGGGGAACAACCAGAACGACTGGTCACTATGATGCGCACTGACCACCAGGGGGCAGACGCTCAATGCAGGAGCTGCCCCCTGGTGGTCAGTGTGCTCCCACAGGGGAAGCGCTGTTCAGCCAGAAGCCAGGCTCATGACTGACAAGCGCAGCAACAGTGGCAGGAGCCTCTCCCACCTCCTTGGCCACGCTAAGGAGCAGCCAGCAGGCAGGCAGTAAGGAGTGAGGCATCCCGGACTGTGAGAGGGATCCTGGACTGCAAGAGGATACATGCTGGGCTGAGGGGATAACCCCCTCCAGTGCACAAATTTTGTGCACCAGGCCTCTAGTGTAATAATAATTCTAAAAAAAATTTTAAAAAAATTAAAAAAAAATAAAAATAAAAAAAACAAAAAAAGAAAGGTGATGCCAACAGAGCTGACAGAATATAAATAATCTAATCTAATAAAAGAGTAATATGCAAATTAACATCACTCCTACATACCCAAGCCACGCCCACCAGCCAAGCCACACCCCCAGCCAATCAGAGTGGCTGTATGCAAATTAACCCAGCCAAGATGGTGACCAGCAGCCACTGAGCTAAAGCAAACAGCAGGCTTCCATGGAAACTGCCTAACTAGGCTGGCTGGGCCTCTGCTCAAGGCAACAATGTTTCAATTATAGAAGCCACGGAGCTGAAGCAAACAGGAGGCTTCCTTGCCTGCCTAGGCTCTGCTCAAGGCAACAAAGTTTCAATTATAGAAAATAAATAAACCCTAGAAACCTGATTCCAGCCAACCTCACTGGGACATTGGGTCAATGGGTGCTGTGGGCAGCCTGAAAATGGCCCTCAGCCCCTCACCCAGACTGGCCACATTCCCATGGGGTGAGGGTCCCCACTGGGAGGCTTAGCCAGCCTATAAACAGCCATCAGCCTCTCACCCAGGCTGGCCAGGCATGCCAGCAGGTGGACATCCCCCAAGGCGTCCCAGACTGTGAGAGGGCACAGGTGTGGCTGAGGTTCCCGCCCGAGTGCACAAATTTTTGTGCACCAGGCCCCTAGTGGTCAATATTTAAATACAGGGGTGGGGAAAAGGACATTTACAGTTGTAATACAGATAAATAATCCAATAATTAATCAATAATAATACAAGAATAAACTGTTTTACATACCACTGTAAAACTACTTTTGCCCACCCCTGTATGCTAAGAATAATTCAGAATCACGCATTTATTTGTTGTCACAAATGTGTCAGAGTCTAGACATTTGGCCTTTAGAACTGAAGTACTATCTTCTGAAAATTACCGTAGACAGCCCCCAATCCCCATCCCAGCTAATAAACGTAGCTGTGGAATGACAGATACAACATAATATGTTCCTGGAATCCCAGGAGGTATTTTAAAAAGCAAATATTAAACAGCCACAAAAGTTTCATGTTCAGTTATAAGAGGGATGAAGAAAAATTTCCTACCACGGCACAGTAAGAAGGAAATGTTGAGTTTATATGTGAATAAAGCTTTTTTGAATATGGCATCTTATTGTGGTAGGTTTCCTTGATTTCCATCTCACCGATTCCCTCCTTGACGATGTACAGCTATTTCCTCGGTAACACAGAAACACTCCCTTACAGAATCTTTTCCCACAGCTGGCTCTCATCACTTCTTGATAGGTGCCTAAATATTTCAGTTCCTTCCACTTTATTTTCCTTTAACAACAACTGCTGCCCAATCAAATCATATCGTCCCCTGCATATTTGCGATATTGAATGAATGTTTATCAAGCACCATTTAGAATCCCCTATTTTCTCTTGTTTGGCATTTTCATAGACTCTTGGTCTCAATTATGCTTGGAGGTTCAAGTTTCTCTACCCATTTTAAAAGTTAGAGTTCAAAATTCATTGTGGACTTTTCTTTTTGTCTTGCCCTATAGAGATTTTTGTGTGTAAATAAAAGACCTCAAAATCTAAGGCTTATTATGGGACAGAGCTCCAACTGACCCAAGGTGGTGTGCCCCAGATCCCCATGTTCTCATCTGCCCCTTTCAGCTCCTCACTCGGAAGACCAGTGGCCAGATTTGACCATGAGATACTCACATTACTCCCAACCTGCAAGTGGCTCCCCGCTTAGTTGTACTGGGTCTTGGAATCTGGAGAGATGCTGGTTACCCTCTCGCCCAACATGCGCTCCTATTGGGCTGGATACACACACAGGGCAGTTCAACCAGGACCGCCTCTCCAACAAGTCCAGCATGACACCCAATGTGTCAAACCTGTATCCTGGGGCCCCAGGGATGGTTAACCTCCTATCCCCCTGGGAGTTCTGGGCAGCCCCTTCTACCCAGCAGCCAGTTCCTCCATATGGAATGTACCAGCCCCCCCTGGAGGAAACCTGCCATCTTTAGGGACCTCTATACCAGACCAACCTATGCTACTTCCTGGACAGCAGCCCTCAGAGGCTACCCTGGGCATCAGCCAATGACATACCCTGGGCAGCCAACATTGCCACCTCCTAGGCAGCAGCAACCGCAGCAACAGCTGGCACTAAGCTTCCCAGGACACTAAGGGTCTGGGACCATAACCCTTGCTGTGCCCTCAGCCCACTTGGAAAGCAAGGCACCATCTCAGATGCTTTGACACCTTGCAAGAGGCCGAGGCCCTGCAAAGGATTATGAAAGGCTTTGGGACTAAGGAGTGGGCCATCATGGGCTGCCTGGGAGTCGCTCCCCAAGCAACAACAGCAGATCCTCCTGTCCTTCAAACCAGTTTAAGGGAAGGATTTGATCGAAGATCTGAAGCCTGAACTGTCAGGAAACTTTGAGAAGACCATCTTGGCCACGATGAAGACCCCAGTCGCTTTTGATGTTCATGAGATAAAGGAAGCCATCAAGGGGTGGCACTGATGAAGCCTTCCTGATGGAGAGCCTCGCCTCCCGCGGCAAGCACAGCCGGGAAGTGGGCAGAACCTACCAAAGAGAATTAAAAAGGCCCCGGAGGAGGCCATTCACAGCGACATGTCAGGGCACTTCCAGCACGCCTCATCTCTCTCTCTCTCGGGGAAACGAGGATGAAAACCCACATGTGGGCATGTTGCTTGCTCTACAGAGATGTCCTCCTGGGAACAAATGGGTCCAAATTCAATGCAGTCCTGTGCTCCCAGAGCTTGGCCCACCTGATGGCAGTCTTCAATGAGTATCAGTGACTGACAGGTCAAGGCATTGAGAAGAGCATCTGCTGGTATATGTCCAGGGACCCAGAGCAAGGCATGCTGGCCGTGGTGAAATGTCTCAAGGATACTCTTGCCTTCTTTGGGCCATGCGGGGAGCAGGAACAAAGGTCCAGACTCTGATGAAGATCATGGTATCTCACAGCAAGATGGACCTCCTGGACATCAATTGCTGTACCGTGACATCATGGGAGACACCTCGGGGGATTACTGGAAGATTCTGCTGAAGATCTGTGGTGGCAAGGACAGAGTGATGACTGGTGAGTCACTTCTGTCCACCTCTCAGCAACAGGGATGCTAGGAAAAGGCCAAAAGAATGTCTGTTTCCATCAAACACACAAAATAACCCCCCAGGTATCCCAGTGCTGACAGTCCTTGGAGCCTTGGCCCTGACCTCCACTCACCCTTCCTGATCTTATGTTGTGCTCCTACTTCAGGGCCTGGGAACTCTCTCAGGATGCCTTTCCCTCCCCACCCCTCAGTCTCTTGCTGCTAAAGTAGATGTTTTGTTTCCTGACTCACACAGTCATTCCCCTTTGCTTGTAGCTGAGACACTGGGCTTCATTTTAGTCCTGTAATTTTAATATTTATTTGGAGGTATTTTTTATAGTCATCGCCAGAGAGGTGCATACAAGTTCCTCTGTTGCCACACACATTTCAGGTGAGAGAGGTCAGGTGGGGCAACGTCATGTCTTCACTGAGGAGAGATCTGTAAGGATAATCTTTGAATCTGGTGAGAATGTGTCATGAGCTTTGTTATTGCCAAACTCACTGCTCTTTAGAAAAGAAAAGAAAGCCCAGAAAGTCATCTGTTCCTTCTTCCATGTAAAACACAAAAACAAAACCAGCTCCCTGCTAGTGGCAGGGGTTCTTGTATTTGAGAATGTGTCTTAAACCTGAATGGTGGTAGCTAAAGGCTGTTTCTATATTAAAGTCAGTCAGCTCTGAATAAAACAACAACACACCTGAGACTTATTTTGTAGCTTGTATAATAGATTGTGCAATTTATAAATAGTATTCAAACATGAGGTACAGAAACAAATGTTATGTTTTAAAATGGCCACCAATGATAATAACAACTAATGCTTATTTTCTATTTACTATGAAGTAGGTGCCTGACTAAATAATTTTAATGTGCATTAATTTATTTCATCTTTCCAACAACCCTAGAAGTTATTAAGTGCTCTACTGCCCTTGATATTCATGGGCAATCTCAGTATGATTACAATAGTTTGAGTTGAATTTCAGGTGTTTATAACCCAAGGAGTATTATCTATGTAAGCATGATACATGTTATTATGCTTGCATGTGTCTTTGAAGGTGTGTAAAGCAGATTATCCTGGGCAAAGGGAGATTAGGTAGAAAAGGCATGTGCCCTATCTGTCCTATACCAATTTACATTGACCAAATTTACAAATCTCCAGAGAAAACTCCTGGGCATGAGGCAAACTCCATGGGGCAAACTCCATGGGGCCAGGAAGCAAACTTGCAAGGATTTCACTTGCATGGCCCCATGGGAAGAACTTGACCTTAAGAGAAGAAGATCTGAAGATCTTAATAGATATAACATAAATATGGCTAAAAAACCAAACAATATAAAATGTTATTCAATAAAAAGTCTCCCAACCATCCTTGTCCTCCATCTGACCAATTCTCACCCAGCCCCTCCCATTGAGAACCACTGTCCTTCATTTCTTTTGTAAATTTCCATAGTTTCTTCATACACAAGCAAAAACAAATACAGATTCCTATTCAACAAATATGGATTCTTATTTACCTTCATTTGTTTACAAAGGTAGCATATTTTACATACCATTCTACACCTTGCTTTTTGTGTGTGTGAGGAATTTTTTTTTTTTAATCTTGGGCTTCTTTGTCTATTAGTACGAGAAAGCTTCCTCATTCTTTTTCACAGCTGCCTAATGTTTTATGGTTTAGACATGTCGTCATTTATTTAAGAAGTTTCTTTTAATGGACATTTGGGATGTTTCTAATTTTGGGCTATTAACAAACAATGCTATAATGAAAAAAACTTTGCTTAAAAGTCATTTCTCTTCTGTGCATGAATAGCCACATGATAAATTTCTCCATAAGTAATTCTGAGTCCTTAGTGGCTTTTGTTATTTGAAAGTGAACACCTCACTATCTTCTCTATGGGAATGGTAGGAGAAAGGATGTATATGTATAGAACTATAAAGAACTATAACACCTTAGCACCCAAGGCCCTATGATGGGAACTATCTTAGAGAGCCCAACCCAGAAAGATCATATTTTTGATCACTTTCAGAGGAAGGATGAGTATGGGTTTTAAAAGTTGCTGAAGAGGTAATACTGGAGTACAGAGAGTGGCCCAAGGGAAGCATGGGCTAGGGTTCCAATGTGAAGGCAGGACTGTGTTGTGGGATGCTGAGGTTTGTTGCAAAGATTAGTGACCGCAGGTGGCCCGGGAGCAAGAGGTGGCACAAGGGCATCTCTTTCTCACACAGTCACATTTTTCTCACCTGGCACTAACGAGCTAGCAAAAGCCATAGTACTATGAAGCCTGGTGATATTTGGATAATATATGCTTAGAAAGGGTTTGAAGAATAGAAATATATTAGTGAAGGAGTTCAGGGTAGAAGTTAATGTCCCACTTTGCCCATCTCTTGATGTTAACTAATGTTAATCAACTCTCTTGAGAGTTGATGTGTATCTTCTGTGATTTTTTTCATATAGGCACATATATTTACCAACATAAATGATTTTTTATTGTATAAATAGGATACTTCTATATATACATGTTATTTTATAATTATCTGGTTTTATTTTAAATACATATTTTGCAGATCTTTCCAAGTTAATACAAGAAGGTCTGCTTCAATTCCTGATTTGAGGCTACTATAGAAAATGCTATGGTAAATACCTTTGTACTTGTCTCTGGACATATATGTGGGTGCTTCTCAAGGACTAACGAGTTGTAGCAGTCCTAGACTGAAAGCTATGCACACCTAAAATGTTGATGGAGAATCCTTATTGTCTTCTAAACAAGGCTTTATTAATTTGCTGTCTTGCCAACATTATAGAAAAGAGACTGCTTACATTCATACGAATATTGGATCTTATAACATCTTTAAAATTTTGCTGATCATATTTTAAAATTATATCATATTGTTGTTTTAGCTTACATTTCCTAGGTTATTACTGATGTTGAACTCCTTCATAGGCATATTTCTTCTGTAAACTGCCTGTTTATTTCCTTTGCCTCTTTTTCTAATAGGTAGTTGTCTTAATTAATTTGAAAAAGTCCTTTATGGTCTTTTGTCTGTTACAGATGTAGCAAGTATTTTCTCTTTGTCATTTAACTTTGAACTTGGTTGTATCTATTAACACTCTTAGTTGTGTCTTACCTCATTCAATACAGACTGGGTAGCTTATAAGTAACAGAAATCGATTTCTCACAGTTCTGAAAGCTGGAAAGTACGAGATCAAGATGCCAGCATGACCCGGTCAGGACCCTCTTTCTGGTTCATACCTGGCACCTTGGTGCTGCTATGTCCTCCATGTGAAGGAGTCCCTTTTGTGAGGGATTAACCATGTTCATGAGGGCTCTGACTTCATGACCTAATCACTTCCTCAAAGGCCCAAACTCCTAATACTATCATTTTTGGGGTTAGGATTTCCACATATGAATTGGGGGGAGCAAACATTCAGACCACAGAATTCCAACTCTGCACCTCTGCCTACCCTCCCCCACCCCACAAATAAAATTCAGGTCTTTCTTACATGCAGAATATAATTGTGCTATCCCAACAATCCCAAAGTCTTAATTGTGTTCCAGCATCAGTTCAAAAGTCTAAGTCTCATCTAAAGCAGGTAAGGGTGAGGTATTCATATTTCCCAAGCAAGTCCAAAAACTTAAGGACCACTGGGGCAGAAGTATCATCCACTGGACATACTAGGGTGTGAGTTAGGTCCCCAAGGCTCTGTGCGACCCCACCTTCACAGCTTTACAGGATGCAGCCTAGGCAGCAACCTCTCACAGGTTGGAGTCCCATGCCTGCCCCTCTCTGGGGCTGGGGTCTCAGGTGGCCCTGCCCCCACAGCTCCTCTGGTCACTGCCTTAGTAGGAACTCTGGCAGTGGCTCTTCTCCCTCCTGAACCTGCTGCTCTGGGAGGCTCCTTCTTTCCAAATGTAAATGGCAATATGCATGCCCTCAGGGGTCAGCCACTCAGTTCTGCAGGGATTCCACCAAGATTTACTGCCCCTCTTGACCCCCTTCCTCAGCACCTGAGGAGTGCAGCAGGGGCATTTGGGAGCAAAGCCTACAATGTGAAGCAGCCAAAAGCCCCTCTTTTGAGGTCAATCTGCTTCCCAGATCCTTATACTCTGAACCTGTGATGGTAGGGCCAGTAAGAAATGCCTTTGAGGTTATTTTGCCATTGTTTTGAACAATAGATCCTGGCTTCTTGTATAGATGGCCAACCAGTTTCTCTTGAGAATAGCTCCTATCTTCTGCTGAGATAGTCAGTCCACATCAATCTCCGCAACAAATTCGGCCACATGCTCTGCTCTCTCCCAAACAAGCTTTCTTATTTCCTTCAGAATGGACAGGCTGGGAATTTTCTTAAAATTCTGCTTTCTTTTTTTTTAAACAATTCTACATTTAGATCATTCCTCTCTTTCTGAATTTTATGATAAGCATTTTGGAGAAATCACACCTCTCCTTCAATACTTTGCTTAGCAATTTCTTCAAAGCCAAATACCCACTTTTCATGATTTACATTCTACCTTTCATGGCACACCAGGACAGGAACACAATTCAGCTAAGCTCTTTGCCACTTTATAACAAGAATGGTCTTTCCTGCAGGTAAGATGTTTCTCATTTCCGTCTGAGACCTCAACAGAATAAACTTGATATATTTCTATCCACATTCTGTTAACAAACACTTGGGTATTCTCGAAGCCAACTGGGCTTCCACTACAGCTCTCCTCAGCTGAGCTCTCCCCAGAGCTGCCCTTTCTGGTCCCATCACAGTAAGGTAGGCTTTTCCATGTTAAAACCCGTCCAGCCTCTACCCATTACCCAGTTCCTACGATGCTCCCACATTTTTAGGTATTTCTTACCTACTCTTGGTATCAATTTTCAGTCTTAGTCTATTGGGGCTGCTACAACAAAATAGCATAGACTGAGTAGCTTATAAGCAGCAGCGATCCATTTCTCAGTTCTGGAGGCTGATGTCTGAGGTTAGGGTGCCAGCATAGCCAGATGAGGACTCTTTTCTGGGTAGCAAACTTCTTCTTGTATTCTCTGTGAGGATACACCATGTGACTGGAGGGGCCAAGGGTTCTGTGGAATGTCTTTTAATTAATAAATTAGCTAATTAATTATTTTCAAAGCAATTAATTATTTTTATTAATAGCCTCAGATTACACACAATTGAAGTAAATAATAAAGAGCAAGAAGGTAGGTAGGAGAAAAAATCCAAAATGTAACATAGATTTTAAAAAATGGAATATAAAAGCAGTGGAATAAGAAAGGTAGGAGGCAGAGTGAAAATGTCTTAACTTCTGGAAGGAGACTAGAAAGAGAATGGGGTGAAGCAATAAGTAAGAAAAAATGACTGAAAATGTTCAAAACCATTGAAAGTTATTCAAGAAGCTCTCAGAATGACAGAAGGATAAATGCTTAGAAAATCATAACTACATACACCTTAGTAAAATGGCTTAGAAAATAAAAAGCAACGACATTTTTAGCTATCAGATGTGGGGAAAGTGTGTATTACCTTAAAGGAACAAAAATTAAAATTCTCAACAGAAGAGTGCACTACAGAAGAAATGTGGAATGATATCTTCAAAGTGTTGGGGAGAAAATACTAATCTAGAATTCCATGCTAGTGAAAATATGCTTTAAAAATCAAAGTGAAATAAACCACTTTCAGACAAATCAAAATTGAGAGAACTTGTCACTAGCTGCCCTACACTAAAAAAGAAAAAAATAATAATAACAAATAACAAATGGAGGAGGAGATGCAGAAAAGCCAAAAAATGAACAATAGGAAGAGTAAGTACAAGGGGAAATAAAAATTAATATTGCTATATATAAAGCAAAGATCAATGGGATCTCTTTTATAAAAGCTCTAATCCCATTCCCAAGGGCTCCACCTTCCTCACAGAATCACCTCCCAAAAACCACACTTAACTAGCACCTTTGGGTGTCAGGATTTTAACATATGCATTTTAGGGAAACACAAACATACACAACATAGCAGGCTGCAAATGACAGAAAAGTCTATTCAAACTGGTTTAAATAAAAATGGAAATGTATTGGTTATATTTAGCTAAAAAGCTCAGGGATGGACGAGTGGTAAGTACAACTGGATTTGGGGTTTAAATTATGTCATCTAAGGTTTAGCTTCTTTTTCTCTCAGTTCATTCATTCAACAAATATTTAAGTGCCGACTATATGCCAAGCAATGTCATAGGAAATACAAATTCATCAGTGAGTGAACCAGTGGAAGAAGGAAAATGTACTTCAACAAGTCAAGCACAGCTAGCAATTGAATTTGACTTTGATTATTTCTGACTTGACTTTTCTGTCCATTTCTGAAGCAATCACTGTCAGGTACTGTGTTGCTTTTGTTACCTGAGCACAGATCATCAGACCTTCCTGGAACCAGAGGTGGAATCAACTTCCCTGGAACCACACCGAGAGTTGGGGAGGGGTGGACGGCCAAATAGGAATCAGCTGTTGCGTAAAGGAGGGTAATTAGATTCTGGACGGCCTGAGCCACCCAGTGCCCACTGATTGGTGTGTTTTGTTAGAGTATGAATTTGTTCTGTAGTTAAGCACGTCTATCCTTTCCTCTATTGTTTCTGCAGTTTATTCCTCCTTTACTGTTACATTTACAAATAAGTTTTCTTGTATTATCTTCCAGATTGTGTATATATATATATATATATATATATATATATATATATATATATATTTAAAATATTTGGCTCTTAATTCATCTTTATTTTATTTTTGAGAATACAAGGATTGAATCTTTAAAAAATGTGTGCTAATCTGATATTCTGAGTTTTATATTGAAAAAGGATAGATTTGCATGATTGCAAAGTGTTCTAAATGGTTGACATTACAATCATTTATGTGCTAGGAGAGGGAAAATAGAGAGGTCATTCAGAGCACATGCACTGAAGGCAGGTGGGCCAGGGATTAAACCCTGCCACCAGTTAACTGCATGCATTGAGCAAGTCTCCAAGCCTTCATTCTCTTCCCTGTAAAATAGTGATAACATCACTTCCTCACTGGATTGTTGTGAAAAATAATTAGGCAACATTTTAAAAAAGATATAAAATATCTTTTGGCATGTAATAAACATGGATAAATAATAGCTAGTATATTTAACAGTGAAAAAGAGGAACACTGTTCAATAATCAGAAATTGTTTGATTTATGATAAATCCATAAAATGGAATATTATGTAGGCACTAAAAATCACATTTAAAAAATATATTTTATTGATTTTTTACAGAGAGGAAGGGAGAGGGATAGAGAATTAGAAACATTGAAGAGAGAGAAACATTGATCAGCTGCCTCCTGCACACTCCATAATGGGGATGTGCCTGAAACCAAGGTACATGTCCTTGACCAGAATCGAACCTGGGACCTTTCAGTC
>PVJC01052259.1:0-11200 GCA_004026665.1 Murina feae
CCTGGTGCCCTGGTGCCACTTCCAACTGCCAGCATAGGCAGGCAGTTGCAACAGAACCCTTTGGTTTGCTCTAGTTCCGTGGCTGTTGGCCTCCATCTTGGCTGGGTTAATTTGCATACAGCCACTCTGATTGGCTGGTGGTAACGGTCACATTTGCGTGTTTCTCTTTTATTATAGAAGATGCTTGTGTTTCAAACTAAATCAGTTGCAATGTTGGCATGTGGAATGGCCCTTGCAAGACCTGACCCCGCTCACTGAATTGTCCAAGAACATCAGCGGTTATTTGGTCCAAAATAGCCATTCCTGCTATCCTGGTTCTTCTCTCCCTAACAGGTGTCTCACTCCAGATAACGCCAAGCCATTCAGTGTCTAATTACTTAGCCAGTGAGTGGCGCAGCATGAACTATGTGAGCCAATTCTGGCCAATTGGACGTGAGAACAGGTGGGATACTTCTGGGAAAGATTTCTCCACTCCTAATGAGGGAGATAATAAAAGACAACTCCCCTGTTGTTTCTTCTGGACATTGAAAATGTCTGCATGTGACTTTTGGGGCTTCCACAGATATACATAACGACCTTGAGCTGAACCAGATGAGAGGAGAGTGGAAAAGTGAGACGCACCAGGGCCTAAGGATGCTGTTGAGCCAGCGTGTTAACAAGCCTGATCCTTCCCAGCCTCTGATGGTTTTCTCTGTGAGATAATACATTTCTTTATTATTTACACCATTTTGAGTTGCAGTGTCTGTTACCTGAACACGAAAGCATCCTAACTGACAATACCTGCTTCCAAATGGCTCCAGCAGTGAGAACAGGATCATGTAGACCAGCGTTGTCCAATGCAAGCCACCGTGTAAGCCAAATATAGCATTTAACATTTTTAGTAGCCACATTAAGAAGAACTGAATTTCAGTAATATATTTTTAATGTAGCACATACAAAATATTATCATTTCCACATGCAGCCAACAAAAAAATTAAGATATTTTACAATCTCTTTTTTGATGTGAAATCTTCAAAAATCCATTGTGCCTTTTACACTCACAGCACATTTCTCTGTTTAGACAAGCCACAGTTCAAGAGCTCAAAAGCCATGTGCGCTAGTGGTTGCAGACCAGAGGGTTCAATAGCAGGTTGTGTTGGAGATTGCCATTGCCCCTCACTGCTGGGTTCAGGGCTGGAAATGGACCAGGTAGGGCCCCCTGTTGGGGCTCCTGAGATAAGCCTTGTCTTTGAGCCCCTTCTGCCTGAGGTCTTGGGGGTATGATATTCAAGTCTGCCTGAGCCTCATGCAGAGCTGCGTTAGCTCTGCCCACAGGGACACCCAGGCCAACTGCTCAGCCCGGGTGGGTGGGGGGCCAGATGCCCTCCCTCCCTGTGGTTACCCTGAGGGGGCCCTCCATTCTCTCCCTGCTGCTGTAGTTCAGGCAGGACCACACTGAATTTTAAAACAGAGATGATCTTATCTCTCTCTTCCCAGAAGGCATCTTCACCTCCCTCCCTATAACTTTTTTTAACTCTTTATGGACCACTGCATAATACTTTAACGGACCTCTACCTCTACATAACAAAGGCTAAAGGAATGAGCAGTAAGTAAGATTTTTCTCCCCCCCTCACCCCCCCTTTTATAGGCCATAAATGCCATTTTACCTTCCAGGGTATTAGATACCTACTCACCTTATGTTTGGATAATTGAGAAGGGACACTTGAGTCCCAGAAAGGCAAAGAAGTCAGTAGCAACTTTTAAAATGAAGATTTTCTGGCTTAAGTTCCACCTAGCCAGCTAACAAAAGTAAAAGCAGCCCTAGCCGGTTTGGCTCAGTGGGTAGAGCATTGGCCTGCGGACTAAAGGGTTCCAAGTTCAATTCCGGCCAAGGTTTCCAGCTCGAACCCCAGTGTGAGGTGTGCAGGAGGCAGCCAATCAATGATTCTCTCTTATCATTGATGTTTCTATCTCTCTCTCCCTCTTCCTTTTTTCTCTGAAATAAATAAATACATATATTTTTTAAAAAGTAAAAGCAAACTAACAACAACCAAAAAAACCTTTTTGTATTTTCTTTCAGTCAGACATTTGGAAGAGTGAATAAATAGACATAGGGGGTGCCTGGGGAGTGTAACTTTATTATTTTTATCATAGCTAAAAAGCTACTGCTATTGCTTCCAGCAATGGCATCCATGTGCAGCAGACAGTGCACGAACACCTACCTTACGTAAGGGCATCAGGTGGCAATAACAGAAGTAATGACAGGAAATGATGGAGGAGTGAACAGATTCCACGTTTCTTTCTCTGTGGGATATTTAAACCAGGACTGGCCCTATGGGCGGAGTAAACCATGGGGATCTTCTTGGACAATCCCAAGGTCAGAATAGAGGGGAGGTCTACAGAGGAATATGCATTTTCTATGAATTCGTGCTAGTTAGGATGGGAGGTCAGATGGGAGGGAGGGCTCCAATGAGTATTTTGTCATTGCAATTGAGTTTAACCTTGCTCGTACTCATGGTAGACCATACCAGTTACGGCAGATAAAAAACACCAGTTATTGACAGTCTGGAGCTATTGACATTAGCTTTTAATTGCAACTACATTTCTAGCTTTCTTTTCTATGTGGAATGTGTAAAATAATGATGGACTATGATGATGGTTCCTATTTTCCTGTTTCTGGAATCAGCTGCAGAGCATTTAAACGAACCAGTGCTCAGGCTGTGCCCAGACCAACTAAACCAAACTCTCTGGAGGGGGAGCTCGGCCATCAGCGTTTTTTAAAGTTCCCCAGAGGATCTCGGCGTGCAGTCAGCCTTAAGAACAAGTGGGTCATGAAATGCATGGTGTCTGTTATTAACAAAGATTAAAATGTATCCATATCTAAATCAGTTTAATAAAGAATCTCCAAGTGAAGTTGATGCAGTTGACTGTCTGCTCAATAATTCTCCCCCTTTCTTCTTTCCCAAAAGAGCCCTGTTTTGTTCGGCCCCCTCTGAGTGGCCGTGTGCTTCAAGGAGTAAATCATGATCACCTTTCCTTTGTCATCGGGGCGGAAGGGCAGGGCGTTACACATTGGAAATGGGGATGCCATCCCTCAGTGTACTTCCTGTGACCTGGCCTTTATTAAAAGACAAATAATACTCTGACAGCAGAAGCAGAGGAGAAGGTTGGGAGAAGGAAGTGTCGCATTGCTCACTGTGGGTGGAAAGATGCCAATATGGCACTCTGAGTGGGTTCTTCTCAGTCTCATGAGATTGGACATAAGGATCCATCTCACGCAGCGTACAGGATTCCGAGAACATTAGCTTTGTCCTTCTTTCCCCCTGTGGTGTCTGTGGTGACATTCCTTAATCAGGAGAGCTGCTTTGAAATCCTGCCACTTGGAGAGAGTTTGGATGCATCTGCCAGAAGGGTGAGCCAATCACCAGGCCACGAAAATAGGCCCAGAAAGACAGGCTTCCGGGGAGGCCTGCAGCCACTGGAGAGTCCGGGGCAGCACCCAGGAGAGGCAGCTTTTGGTTCTGCCTGAGGGGACACACTTTCAAAGGACTGCTGTTCTGGAAGGCTGGCTCAACCTGCCCTGCCCTCGCCTGTGGGAGGAATCTGTGGGCATTCTTCTGTAATTAAGCAAGGAGTCCTGGCAAATGACCTCTGAGAGGAAACTAACTTGTTCAAACGTCTTCAAAAGCTAACGGGGAAGCCATTCTAGAGACACATGTACACGAGTTATCGTATGATCTGTAAGAAACACTAACGTCATGTTTCCTCTCAGACCCTCTGGAATGTTGGAGAAACTGGACATCTTCCCACTTCCAGCAATGTCCAAGGAGCTCCAACTGAATCAACACTCCTGCAAATAACTGTAAACACCAGACAGCATATTAAAAACCCACTACCTGAGGGCACTGAAGAATAAGTAAAGCCCCAGAGATATGAGAGGGTTTTGAAAAAACACAAAATATATGCAATAGCTCTACACTGAAATCTAGAAAACATTGCTGAGAAAAATTGAAAAGCCAGATGAATAGAGCAATATGCCATACCCAATATTGCAAGACTCAATTTTGTTGAAATGTGACTTCCCCTGAATTGATATAGAGATTCACTGCAACTCCTATCAAACTCCCAGCAGGCTTTTTTTTTCCCCCCTTTTTTCTTTTGTTTGTACAAATTGACAAGGTGATTCATACAAAGAACCTAGATGAACCGGAACAATTTTGAAAAAGAACACCGCTGAAGGATTTACACTGCCTTATTTTAAGACAGATTGTAAAGCTACAGTAATCAAGTCTGGTATCTGTGACAACAGGTATATAGGTCAATACAGAGTCAGGAATAGGCCGACACATAGATGGCAAATAGATTTTTTAAAGGTGCTATGACAATTCAATTGGGGAAAGGATAATCTTTTCAATAAGGGGTATTAAACCATCTGGATAGGCAAAACATGAACCTCAACCCTAACCTCACATTATACATGAAAATTAACTCAAAAGGAATCATGGATGTAAACAGAAGAGCGAAACCTATAAAGCTAGGATAAAACACAAGTGCACCTTTGCAAATTTGGAGTACACAAAGATTTCTTAGGACACAGAAAAACAAACCATAAAAAATTTTATTAAATTAAATTTCATCAAGATTAAAACTTCAAGTTATTTTAGGAAATATTACTAAGAAAATGAAAAGAAGTCACAGGCTAGGAGAAAATACTTATGTTACATTGTCTGATGAAGGACCAGAATAAAGAACTCTTACAGCTCAATAATAAAAAGGCAAGTAATCAGCTAATTATGGGCAGATTTGAGTAATCACTTCACAAAAGAAGACATAAGCAAATAAGCACATGAAGAGATGCTCAACAATGCTGATCTTCATGGAAATGCAAATTAAAACCATGAGGAGATATAAAACTACATACCCTCTAGAATGGCTAAAATAAAGATGGAAAAATACTATGTATTGGTAAGGATATGAAGTAACTAAACCTCTAATACATTGTGGGTGGGTGCATTTCATTATATGCGAGTCATATTCAATAGAACTTTAAAAAATGGGTTAAGCCAATGAAGTTAAAAAACAAACAAAAAAACAAACAAACAAAAAACACAGCGATAGCCCTAGCAAGTTTGGCTCAGTGGATAGAGCGTCAGCCTACAGACCAAAGGGTCCCCGGTTCAATTTTGGTCAAGGGCACTCCCCTGCCCAGACCCTGGTTGCAGGCTCCTCCTCTGCCCAGACCCTGGTTGGGGCTTGTGTAGGAGATAACCAATCAATGTGTTTCTCTCATATGGATGCTCTTCTGTCTTTCCCTCTCTTCCAATCTCCCTTAAAATCAATGGAAAAACATCCTCAGGTAAGGATTAACAAAACAAAACAAAACAAACAAAAAAGAGTGGTAAATGATTTCTAAGAAAAGCAAAAAATGGAGTAATTGCTAATATTTAAAGAGGCACTATACTAAATCTGTGCTATTTTTTTTTTTCTTCATTCAGTCTTGACAAAGAGCCTATGAGGTTGGTAGAATTATTATCTCCATTTTAGAGATTTTTGAAAAAGATGATCCAGTCATAACATGGACATTTATGGTAGCAGCAAATAAAGTTTTAAAAAATCAGCCTTGAGTTAATGTCTTCATTTCACCAAATTTTGAAAAATAACCACCTGACAGCAAGGAGCTACTAAAGCTATGGTTGGCAATTAGACAGCCATGAGCAGAGCAAGGACGATGGGCCGGGTTCAGAAGGCCACCAGGGCAGAAAGCCCCAGGTGCCTATCTATGGGCAAAACTGAGAAAACAAGGACCTCATCCCTGGGGCACCCTTTTCTCTCCTAGCCGGTCCTTGGTCCTGTGGGTCAGATCCTCCTCCTGAACAAAGGGGCTGAAGAAAAGCCTCATTGAATCCATACAAGGACGGACATGACCAGACAGGTCCCTCTAGGTCAGCTCCAAGAAGAAAGCAGTGACCCGCTCCAAAAGGTTGAAAGGAGCCCTGACCCACACCCGGGGCCGCTCTTCCGAGTGTACTTTTGCTTTGCTTGATAAATAAACTTTCTCTTGCGATTTGGAATTTTGGCTTTGAATTCTTTCTTAGCCAGAACACAAGTACTGAAGCCCATTTTCACCATTTACAAAGACTCAGAGCTAAGAAACATTCTGATCCAAAAGTCTCTTGGCCATTTGGAAAAATGTCTATTTAGGTCCTCTGTCCATGTTTTGATTGGATTGTTTGTCTTCTTTTTGTTGAGTTGTCTGAGTACTTTATGTATTTTGGGAATTAAACCCTTATCAGATGTATCATTGGCAAATACGTTCTGCCAGGCAGTGAGCTCTCTTTTCCTTTTGTTAGTAGTTTCTTTTGTGGTGCAGAAGCTTTTTATTTTGATGTAGTCCCATTTGCTTATTTTCTCCTTAGTTTCCTTTGCCCTAGGAGATGTATCAGTAAACATGTTGAGCAATGTCTGAGATTTTGCTGCCTATGGTTTCTTCTAAGATTTTTATGGTTTCACAACTTACATTTAAGTCTTTTATCCCTTTTGAGTTTATTCTTGTGTATGGTGTGAGTTGATGGTCTAGTTTCATTTCTTTGCATGTACATGGATGGATGGATGGATGGATGGATGGATGGATGGATGGATGGATGGATGGATGCATGGATGCATGGATGGATGCATGGATGAATGGATGAATTCATGAATGACCTTTTCCTCTGAATGAAGTAAAGTGCTACTTCTTCAATATTTCCCCCCAATGTTTTCTTTGCTTTGCGTCATGTGGCTCTGTCTCAGAAAGGCTATGTTCTTGAATTGTTTGTTTAGTGCCCAGAATCTCTTATACTCCAGGGTAACAATGCTTCATGGTAAGATCCAGAATGGGTGAGAAGTCTGTTTTTCTATGTTTTCAGTGTAAGAAGGGAAAGGGGAGAGAGCGGTGCTCTGTCTGGACCCATTTGCTCCACACTTCCTAAAACCATGCACAACAGTGGTGTTTTAAAGTAGTTGGACTACTTTATTTTCTCATGCTATTAGGCCAATGGTGGTCTTTACTTCAGATGTAAAAGACCCACTGGGAATCTAAAAACTAGACAAAGAATAGGTTTTCCAATCTCTCAAGAAAGGGAACTATAAGAAATTTCCTGATAGGATATTTGCTTACCTGTCATTTGGAAAGTTAAAAACTCTCTCTCTCTTGGGATTATTCTATTTTGCTTATTTATACTGTGTTCAGGTGTTTTCTTGCTAGTTTTAGAATCAGCACTGTTATCATTTCTTAATTATCTAACAATATTTATGCTGTTCATTACCTGAGGTCAATTTTTAATTCAAGTTGGCTTTTTCCTGAATTTAGCACAACAAACACCTTGGCTCATTTGCCCCCCACTGCTCAACTAGTTTGAGCTCATGGAATGCAAACTAATTTAAAAATAGGCGAGGGATTCCAAAGGCAAGACTACTTCCAAAATAATAATAATAACGCATTAAGAGTCAACTGATATTACTCTGACATCTGGCACATCCTATTCTCCACAACAGCTGCAAACCTGAAAATATCCCCCAAAGGCCTCTGGGAGCAAGCACTCTGGGAAGATTAAAACCGTGAAGGTCACAGAAGACACAAGGCAACCATTTCTTGCCCCAGACCACCATTATAAAAGCCAACCATTGAGAATATCATAACCTGGTAGTCCAGGAGAATGAAGTGGGAGAAAAACAGAAAAAAAGTGATGAAAAAATGAGAAGCAAGTGGCAGAAAAAGAGAAGCCAGAGCAAAGCTTCGAAATGTCGATGATTCAGGGAGAAACAGAGCCCCTAAGAGTGAGCAGAGGGAACCTGGGAAACCTGCAGAACAACCAAGGAAAAGCAGTGCAGCCCAAAGAGCAGAGCATTTTGCAGACCTGCAGAGTTGGCCCCCTGCCCTGCACCCCTCGGACCTCTGACAACCTACATATGGTATTCAGGAAGAGTCTTTATTCTGTACCCACCTTTTTTACTTTAAAGAACAGAGATCCACTTATGATCTTGGGGGGAGGGATGAGGGGGAGGGAGGGTGAGGGTAGGAGGAAGTTACTGAAAGAATCCATGTGTATTGA
The DNA here is from genome assembly GCA_004026665.1 of Murina feae. Classification (NCBI taxonomy): domain Eukaryota; kingdom Metazoa; phylum Chordata; class Mammalia; order Chiroptera; family Vespertilionidae; genus Murina; species Murina feae. Next base: position 8,070 of record PVJC01052259.1, read on the forward strand.
AACACACTTTCCTTTTTACTAAATAAGAATAATATCTTTTATCCCGTTGGATTGACTGAGTATTAAATAAGAACATATGTGTATCACTCAGAGTCCTTCATTGTAAACACAGACTTACCCTGTTGGCTTAAGCACAACAATGATTTATTAAGGGATGCTGAGGGACCACAATCCTAGGAAGGCTGGGGAATCGGGCATGGAGGGAAGGAAGCCAGGATGGCTTCCCAAATTACACCACCCTGTGCTCCTGGGAGATCCTCCTGCTGCAGCAGCTGGCACAGGCCCCAGAGCTGATCCCACTAGTCCTGGGCAGGCCTTGCCTCATTAGAGCTTCTGCTGCTGCTTCTGAGTTAGGCTTCTCAGGACACCACCTTCTCAGCACTGCTGTCCAAACCATTCTCGCGCAACCTAGCAGTTCCCTCTGTTATCCTCCCTGCAGGTCTCTCTCTGGTCATGGCAGCCCAACTTTGGACCCATTGTCCTCTATCTTATTTAATTTATTTGAGACAATTTATCTGCCTGAGTTTAAGGTTGATTCCACCCTTGGGTGAAATTTAGCTTTTTAACTCTTCTTTAGGAATAGAACTGTGTGACCTTTGCAGGAATCACCAACTTTCCCTGCCACCTCACCACTTCACCCCTCACAGCCCCAAGTTAGTACCTATCCCTCCCTGTGGTAAAGCCTACACTACCTTTAGGCCATCTGGCATATTCCCATGTCTGGTCTGAGTCAAGTGCAGTTACCAGCTGAGCCACCACCTGGATATTCTTTGATTCAATATCCAAATGTGTCCAAGGTCTAGACTACTGGTTCTCAGCTCCTGTCTGCATATTAGAAGGAAGGGTGGGTAGGAGTCTGATTTAATTGATCTTGAGTGTGTCCAGGTTTAGGCATTTTTAATAGCTCCCCAGTTTAGTTTATTGGAGGAACTGTCTTTTAAAATCTCAACAAGATTTTAAAGATTTAAGGAAGAAGCAAAAATTAAAAGCATACTATCAAACAAACATGGAAGAGGGTACTATACCCCCAACCTCTAATAACTATCTGCAAATATAAACTTTTAATTAACAGTTTTGCAAGAAGGAATGATGAATTAGACTTTGGTCCATTTTAGCTTCTGAGTTTGAAAGTCATATGAATTTCTCCTAAGTTATTGTATACCTATTAATACTGAATTTAAATAGAAAATGGGTGGGGGGAGAGAAGGGGTCTTTAAGGGATGGGACACAATGCCTTGTTGTCCAGTCTCTAAAATAAGTGAGGAATGGCAGATTCTAAATTCTGTTTATCTAAATTCTGATTCATTCAATAACATGAATCATCTCACAATATTGACAGCTGTGAGAAAACCAGGGTTTTTATTACTTATCCCTGAGTCCACATATCTCTTCAATATCCCCATCTATTCACCATTCACCATCACTGTCAATTACAGTGATAAGGAGCAGAAGGAGGCGATCAATATGCCTCAAATGATAGAATAGGTAAAGTGCTACAGACCAACGTAAATAGCATCTCAGCATGACTCACATTATGTACCTGAATCACCAACCTTGAGAGGATGTAGTGTGGGTAACTATGAGAACAATGATAATCCATTGCTGCTGACATTGTGGAAAAAATCATGAGAAGACTTACCCCTGGTTGCTATTTGGTGCACAACCAGGCAGACATGCAACGGTTAAGGGACAGGAGTGTTGGACTTGTCATTCCTTTTGCCAAATTAGCATTTTGAATCCCTGTCCTATAGGTGGGAATCACTCACTCTCCTCCATAGAAGCTAAGAGTGTCATACACTCGTTTAGTCTGTTGCCCTTGTAGTGAAGGCATGGACATGGCTACCTGACCTAGTCTCCACCAACCACAGGTAAGCTCCAGACCTAGAATTAGAAGTTTAGTCAGCAATCAGAAGAGGCATGTGATGACATTAAGCAATGGTTCTACCCGAGGGCACTGGGGTGTGGGCTACAACACTGAGGGTGTGGTGTTGGCAGTGGAAGAGCATCATTGGACCAGTTCTACACTATGATGGAGCTGACTTCAGATCACTCAGATATTTGATCAGCCACCCAGTTTCTGTAATACCCCAGTATGGCCATTAGTGAGTTTCATACCAACACTTTCAAGATTATTAAAAAAAAGATCTCCCACCTTAAATGTGAAAACCAGTGTGATTTTTTTTCTGAGAGAGAGAAAAGAGGAAAAAACTTTGATGAGATCAGATCTAAAATCTCCTGATCTTTCTGAGAGGAGAGGAATTGGGTTCTTTCTTCTCTTTACCATTTTTGTCACTTTGATGTTTAAACTTTAATGGTGCCCTCAGCTTCTAACTGAACCTGTGGCCTTTGTGTCTCCATTACCCACCCCACTAATGTGATTGAGTGCTAGAGTTGGAAAAACTTTGAAAATAATATTGTCCAATCCTTCCTTTTGTTGACAAGGAGAGAGAAATCCAGGCCACACTGTGAGAGGGTCTCAAGACCCTGAAGGGGTCCCAGGACCCTTAACACTTCAGCTAACTCCTCCACGTTAAATCCAACTCACTTTGACTTGTCCCTTCTGGTTCACCAGGGCCCCACCCACTCTTCAGTCCCAGGACAATAGTTCAGGAGGCAGCTAGTCAATATTCTGGTCTGGTCTGAAGACAAGAACAATTCCACAGATGTCAGCCAAGACCTTGCTTTTCTGGCAGCACTAAATGAGCCTTTCTTTCTCCAGTCAGCAAGTGCAGCCAGAATATTTCCAATGAGGGGAATCTTCTACCCCTGAAGACAGTAAATTCACTCCTTAATCAACTGGGTTCATTCCATAAGTCTGACAAGCAATGGAAACAGGTGTGGGGCTAGGGAAAGCCCCACAGTACACTGCTAATCCTTAGAAAGCTTTGCTTTTCTCTCTCTGACATTGTCAAGGCCAGACCTTTCTCGTTTCTCTTTTGTTCTATCCTCAACTCCAGAAAGAGGGCCCCAAAATGCTTTCGTGGAGAAAGCAATAGATGTAAGTCCTGACAGGGAGGTTTCAGAAAGACCATGTCCTCATTCGCAGCCAGTCTGGGGCACTGCTTTGGACCCCCATAGACACTGAAGTGTGGAGGACAGAGCTGAGTGGTTTGGGTCTACCTCTCCCTCCT
>PVJC01052260.1:0-11229 GCA_004026665.1 Murina feae
AGGGAGTCCATAATGTCCGTATGTATGACTGCTGTGTGAACCTTTTTCACTTGGTTAAGGTGCCATCTGCTAGGATTTTCCACTATAAAGTTACTCTTCCTCTCTTCATGATAAATATGTTGGGAGTGCATGATATTTGAGACTGCATGGTATTTTGTTTCTGCATAAACTTTTACCCACTAATTTTAGCCTCTATCCATGGGTTTTGTCTGCAGCAGTTACCACTCTGATGTTCTAATGGTAATCCATTTCCTTTATTTTTTCTCATTCACTCATTGGAGTTCTTCTATAAGAAAAAGTTGTCTCTTCTTTCTTTCTGTGTGTTTATTCATTTAGTTATTAATTTATATAATATGCCTCATGGGTATTTATTCTTTGAGTTATGCTAATGCTATGTCTTTGTTAGTGAAGTTGTTCCAACTTTTGGCTAGTGGGAATTCTTGCAGGTTGCCTCCTGTGTCTTTTGACATATTTTTAAAATATTTTTTTTCTCCTGCATTTCTTTACTAGAGACCTGGTGCACGAAAATTCATGCACTCGGAGGGGGGAGTCCCTCAGCCCGGCCTGTGCCCTCTCACAGACCAAGAGCCCTTGGGGGATGTCCAACTGATGGCTTAGGCCCATTCCCCAAAGAGGGAGGCCACCCGTGGGCTGATGGGTGACAGCACTGGCAGGTGAGCAGCCAGCCACACCCCCATCGCCTTGCCACCACCCCAATTGCTGTCCCCTTCCTCTGCCCACTGGTACCCACCTTGGATGGCCTGGTCCCACCCACTTGCCAGCCCTGCCCCATACTTACCTGTTGATTTGCATATTAGGCTTTTAGTATATAGGATTTTCTCACCCCATAATTTATCTAAGCATATCTTATACTTTCATTGCCCCAACATGGTTCGACCAATTTCCCAAAGAGCCTACTTCCTTTTATTAGAAAACTAGGGGCCCAGTGCACAAAAATTTGTGCACTCGGTGGGGGAGGGTCCCTCAGCCCAGCCTGTGCCTTCTTGCAGTCTGGGACCCCTCAGGGGATGTCCACCTGCTGGTGTGCCTGGCCAGCCTGGGTGAGGGGCTGATGGCTGTTTGCAGGCTGGCCAAGCCCCCCAGTGGGACCCTCACCCCATGAGGGTGTGGCCAGCCTGGGTGAGGGGCTGAGGGCCATTTTCAGGCTGCCCACAGTCCCTTCAGGGTTCGGGTCCCTACTGGGGTGCCTGGTCAGCCTGGGTGAGGTGCTGAGGGCTGTTTTCAGGCTTCCCACAGCTCCCATTGACCCAACGTCCCAGCGAGACTGGCTGGAATCAGGTTTTTGGGGTTTATTTATCTTCTATAATTGAAACTTTATTGCCTGGAGTGGAGGCCAAGGCAGGCAACGAAGCCTCCTGTTTGCTTCAACTCCATAGCTTCTGTACTGTATTTTCCAGCGTATAAGATGACTTTTTAGCCCAGGAAAATCTTCTCAAAAGTTGGGGGTCGTCTTATACGCCGGGTGTTGTCTTATAGGGTGGGTGCTGAAGCTTCCAAGCCGGATTGGAAAATATGCGGTTGCCACATACGGTGGGGGGAGCTCAAAAATGGCCGCACTCCATTCATTTCAATGAAGTCGGACGGAGACTGCAAGTGTCTCTGGTCGGCTCCTTTTTGTGCCGCATATGGTCTCTGTCCGGACTTTTTAACCCAGGAAAATCTTCTCAAAAGTTGGGGGTCGTCTTATACACTCAGTCATCTTATATGCCGGAAAATACAGTAATTGAAACATTGTTGCCTTGAGCAGAGGCCCAGCTGGCCTAGGCAGGCAGTTCTCCATCGCTGGTGCAACAGAAGCCTCCTGTTTGCTCTAGCTTCATGGCTGCTGCCTGCCATCTTGGCTGGGTTAATTTGTATACAACTGGTCTGATTGGTGGGTGTGGCTTAGGTGTAACGGAGTGAGGGTCAATTTGCATATTACTCTTTTATTAGCTTAGATAGTATTCTGAAACCAAAATCTGGGTGCTTTTTGTAATTGTTACTAGGGTGCTCCTGCTTTAATTGTTCTCAATGGATAGAGCTGTGAAATATGTGTAAGATTCTTTTTGGATGTTGTTTTTATATAAAACCTCTACAGTAGCTAGTGACTACTTGCCAATATATAACATATTTCAAATCCTAATATAAATTTCCCCCCATTTTGGATCATTAGGGGAATTTGTCCAAAATTCTACTAACATTATAATATTCAGTCAGCATTATATAACACTGGGCTATAAATTTCTTAAAGTATAAAAAATCTATATTAGCACATGGACAATAAATAAATTTTTATTAACCAGTTGAACTAGACTAGTTTAAAAAATTACAAATACCATGTAAGTATAATTATTTCTTATAGCTAAAGTGGATCATGTATCCTTAATCTGGATAGTAAAATAATTTCTAGTATATTTTAGTAGGTACTTAAAATATGTGAATTGAGTTTATTAGAATACATTTTTAATTATTTCATACTGTTGAAAAAATAATAAAATCTTGGCAAAGATTTTTTTTTTTACCTCATTGCTTTCTTATAGAACCTGGTAAAAAATATTTGGAAACAGGATTCAGGTGAAATCTGTTACCAAATCAAGATTCCCACATAATCTTTCTACATTAATGCAACTACTTGGTACCCTGTTAAGAGAAATAGAGATTGTTTTTTGGTTCAAATGTATCTGGAAATGATTCTACATACTCTTTAGGCAATAGAGCATTATAATAGGGTTTGACAAAAAAAAAAAAAAAATAGATGTTTCTGCTTAGCCTAGCAGGTAAACTTTCATAGTACTATAGTTATGGCATGACAATTATTTAATAAAATAACGTTCCTGAGACACAGAAAGTGAACAATAACTGGGGGAACCTGACAGGTAATGAAAATTTTTGGAGGTGAGCCAAGGAATGAACCCAGTTCGACTTTTGAAGCTCTCTGATTGGCTGTAGTTTGAAGTGTTTGGGTGTGCATACAAAGTGAGTTTTATATTTTCATGTGTAGTTTTGTGAGGCTACCTATCAGATTGGGATAAGCATGATTTTGAAGAAAGTTGTAATGTTAACTATAGACTTACTGTGGTGAACATTTCCAGAAACTGAATCATTTTGTTGTACATCTGAAACTAATAAAATGTTACATTAATGAGTTATCTCAGTTTAAAGAAGTTGCAGTGTCTCTTGTACTGGTTGTGATGAGAAGAGCTGTGTCATGTAAACGTTGGTTCCCAAGCCTTGGGGGATGGATCGCACATGGAGAAGGAGCCTTGTGGGAATGAGGAGAAGAGATCCGAGGCAGGCCCCGCGTTCACCGCTGTGAAGGCCTGGAGCTGGGTCCAGGAATATGGCTAGCATCTCAGGGATGGGTCTCCTAATGGCTTTGCTTCCATTTTGTATTTCCTTGTCCCCGTGCATTGTTATGATCCCATGGTCTGTGATGGAACGTATCTAATGACATTTGTTTGTGCATCATTTTCCTGTGTGAAAGTGCCACAAAATCACATTGTCTTGGATCAGAGCGCACCTCAGTTTATTCTCCTTCAGACAGACCCCCAACCACAAAACCTTTATGTCAGGAGGTCTGTGCATGAACGTTGGGGGGTGGAATAGTACGGGAATTTTTACGCGTGAGAACATGTTCTGCACTTGTATTTCTGGGTGGGTGGTCGGAAGGTTTCATCGGAGTTTTAGAAATGATCCAGAATCACTGCAGTCTCTGCTCATGGAGACACAACTTTACGCAGGGCCACCTGTGAATGGCACCGTGATTCACAGCAGCAGGTACAGTACTTGTTTCCTAGACGGTTCATACCACAGCCTTTCTAGAGTCTCCCCTCTACTTTCGAAACTTGATGGGAATGGGAGGGGGGAGGACTCAAAGCTTTTCCACTACTGTGCTCCTGCAACTTCTGTTTTCCCCCTAGTGCCCTGTAGAGAGGGGAGCCCCTCTCTGTAGTCCCTGATGTGCCACTTCGGATGTCAGGATTTATATAGTCCGTGAGACAGACTGTACCACGCTGCTGTAACAGAGACCTAAGTATGCCATGACCTACATAACAAAGATGCTTTTCCTCATTCATGTAAGCCCTGATGGGCACGATCCAGGTTGCAGGATTTGTGGTCATGCAGAGGTCCAGGTTCCTTTCAAGTCTTTCTGCCCCCACCCCCTGACACATTGTTGTCCTTTGCATGATTGAAGCTCTTTGACCACTAGGTCCAGGGTTAAGGGGGCGGGACAGAAGGAGATGCCTATCTGATGTCTGAAGTTTTTAACATGCCTAAAATCTTACCACTTCGCACATCCTACCGGCGGGAATAATTCAGAGGACCACACTATTGCAAAGGGAGCTGGGGAGTATTTTGCAGTATGGAAGACAGGAGGAACAGATTGGCTGGAGAGCTAGGAATCTGCTGCATTGTATTCTGCAGGCTGCTCTCCAGCTCCTTTGTAAAATGATTGCAGTCGGAGCCTCACTTGCTGTTCTTAATATGATGTCTTATGTCTAGTGGATGTTAGAGTACTTGTGTTTGCTGAATTGCCGCATACAGTGGAGTGAGTATGTACAAAGAAGTCATTTTACAGCTGGTTATGCAAAAGGGCAAGTGCCATCAACAGTAGGGGTTCTAGCTAGAAGTCTGGTGCTGCACACTGCGTGGTTAGTGTGGGGAGAGATTTGATCATACATATATTGTGCTTTGCTTCTGGCAGGGCAGTTAGAGGCAGTTTTGGTGATGATGATAGCTATTTTAGTTACCGACTTTCAGGAACAAAGTTTCTTGAAAACCAAATCAGTTCAGCTTCCTTAAATAAAACAACAAATGAACTTTGCTAGTGAGGTTACATGTTATGCTAATTGTTACTGCCAAATTTTGCAGGTGTGCAGGATAAAAACAGGTCTCTACATAGCTGCTATTTTCGCATAAATATTTTGAGACAGTGGTTCTGAAACTTTAGTGGGCATCAGAATCAGCACAAGCCGGGGAAAAAAAAGCAGAGCTGGATTCCTCCCCCAAAGTTTCGATTTCCTTTATTTTGTGGTGAGGCCTGATAATTTGCATTTCTAACAAGTTCCCAGGTGGTGTTGATGCTGCTAGTCTTGAGGTCACAGGTCGATAACCACTGGCGTAAGGTAAAAAGAACACACCAACTTATGAAAAAGGCCGAGTAGATCTGACAGTACCGGTTCAGGCTGGTGTGCTTGTGCCGTATTCAAACTTCTAAGAAAAATCTATTAAGGAATGAAAATGTGTATGTTAATGGTATTTCAGATCAGTTGCCAGGTACGGAGATGTCTATTGTTCCAAAGTCTATGAAATGACACCCTTGCAGCCTTTCTTGGAGGCAGATCCAGAGTATTTTGCTAATATTTATTGAATGAGTGCATTTGGAAGCTTGCCTTGAAGGGCTTAGGTAAGAAAGGGTAGGGAGAGTTGTGCATCTCACCATCACTCAGACTTGTATGTTTTCCGCTCCAGCAAGGTCAGCTAAGGCTCCTGAGCCATGGAAGGCAGATAGGTTTCTCCTGCTTTCCAGCTCTGAGGTGGGAAGTAGAACTCTGGGGTGCCCTCAGCTCCATGGAGACCAGTGTGGTGATTGATTGTTAATTGTTAATGTCTGCCTAGGCTGCTGTTGCCATGCCCTGCTCTCTACTGAGCACTTCAGTACCTCTCTGCTAACTTTTTCCCCTCCTTCCCCTTCAGTAGATAGGGTGTGTGTGTGTGTGTGTGTGTGTGTGTGTGTGTGTGTGTGTATGTGTAAGCACCTGTGACAGCTACATGTCTCCGAGTGGTGCATTTAGTGAGGTTTCATAGCTGAACCCCTTTTCGACTTTTACTTCTGGTAATGGTTTGAGACAAAGAATTAATTGTGACATAGTGTCTTGTAAAGTATCCAACATTGAACTCATTGTACTGTAACTTTCTTGGTAGATTTATTTTTCTCTTAGTTGAAAAAACATATGGCATTGTCATCCTATTTTTTTATATGACATTATATATTTGCATATATTCTTTTTAATTCTGAGTTTGATCTGTTTCATTTGGTCTTAATTATTTTTTATTGAGTTTTTTTTAAATTATAAAAATAATGCATTTAATTTTTACAAATCAGTCACCCCAGAAATTAATAAACATCCCTCCATAAAGGCATGTGTGCAAATAAAAATGCACACAACCCCTCTAGTATCAATTTTTTGTAGTGACCGTTGTTAACATTACAATATGTTTCTGAACATTATTGACATCTTTCTCATATGGTCGATAAAGTACACACATTAAATTTTTCATTTCTCTGCCTACATGTGAGGTTGAGCACCTTTTCCTAGTTTTTTTTATTTATTTGCATTTCTTTTATTCCTTTCTCATTTTTTTTCTTGGGTTCTTTTGCTTACCAAATTGTTAAAGTTCTTTAGAGGTATTGATTCTTTGTCAATGTGTTGCAGATATTTTCTTCTAGCTTATTTTTGGTTAGTAGTGCCCTTTTTCTTTTGTTATACAGAATTATTCAATGTTTATGACAGGAAAGTCTGTCAGTCCTTTCCTGGGTGGTTTTGTATAGGATTTTAGGATGTATAAAACATTTTCACATTTGATCCTCATAATTTACCTGAGATAAATAGGAAATAATGTTCTCATCTTTGGTTAAGAACCTTGATCTTCAAAGAAGCCAACTGGCCTGCCAGAGTTTGTGAGTAGTACACACCAGACTCAAATAAGTTTTTTAAAGTTCTGTACCCTAGCCATTGTGCTGTCCTCTAGTTGATATTCTTTTTATAATAAAAGTGACAAGTCACGTAGCAGAATATAAAAACAAATATCTGGTATTAGTGAAATGAAATAGTAAGCTGGTTTCAGAGATGAATGTGATGAATGTGACAATTACTTTGTTCGTGAAGGGTGTAGAAGTGATTGGCACTGTGGTATAATCACAGTCTTGCAGTGGTGAGCTGTTTTTAACATGGCATCGCTATTGTAATTATTTATGCTTAGAAACAACCCCAAACCTCCAGTGTAAATATTAATGAATGTCTTATGATAAAAATCAAGGTAGAAGAGAACAGGGTGTTTTTTAATTTTTATTAATTTGAGAGAGACAGACAGACAGATATCAATTTGCTGTTCCAGTTATTTATGCATTTGTTGGTTGATTCTTATATCTGCCCTAATTGGGGATGAAACGCTGGAACCTTGGTATATCAGGACAGTTATAGGGTGTTTTAATGACTCAGACCAGGAACTACTTTTATCTGGAGATAAAGAAGAATTTCAAACAATACACTAAACACTTCTTCCCACTATATTTATCTGAAGTTCAAACAGAATAAAAAATTCTTTTCAGCACAAATTGTAATAAGTATATTTCTCATAGAGAACACACTCAAAAAACAGCTCGGAAGGCTTCAGCGGTTGTGTTACCAGATGCTTCAGGGGGTTCAGTGGGACTCTGAATGGAGAGAGTTGGAAGAGCCAAGCAGACCTGCAGTTCATTTAGATCTTCACAAAATGTAAGCAGTTGTGGCCATTGTGCATACTGTGTAACTGAACAATCAGCGGGTCACTATTTTAGCCAATTAAACAGAAACAGAGTGGAATCATAGATGAGTGTTTATTCCAATGCTGCAGGCAGTATGGGAGAGTAGCAAGGTCATCCACAAAAATCTGCTTTGCAACCCCCCTAATATATATAGGGTAGGACAAAGATTCCATGGAGAAGTAGGGATGCTGCTTATATAGGGTAGGACAAAGATTCCATGGAGAAGTAGGGATGATAGGCAAGGGTTAGTAGGTTCTGTAGGCTGGGGTGGGACTCCATTGCTTGGGCAACAAGGTGGGTTAATCTTTCCATGATAATAGGCAGGCCTTGAGTGAGAATGACTGTATTCCAAGGTTGACTCCCAGGTCCAAGGGGCATACAACTTGCAGCCAAGTTTGAATGTCCTTTATTTAATCAGAACAAGGCAATCATGGTTAACAGAGCATGCTTAATATTTTCCATAAACGTAACTAGTCCCCAGTATTCTATTTTTGCCCCTAACACTTGGGAAAACGTGGAACCTAGGATGACAGATATTTTCTCTTGCAGGAAAAGACCAGAACCCTAGTTCTTCTAATTTCCATTGATTTATTTTGGCCTGTAATTCTTTGTCATGTATTCACCACCCCCTCTCTCAACACAAAATCACCTGACTTATTATTTTTATTTATTTATTTTTAAAATATATTTTAATTGATTTCAGAGAGGAAAGGGAGAGAGAGATAGAAACATCCATGTTGAGAGAGAATTGTTGATCGGCTGCCTCCTGCATACCCCCAACTAGGGATCAAGCCCACAACCTGGGCATGTGCCCTGACAGGGAATGGAACCGTGACCTCCTGATTCATAGGTTGATGCTCAACCACTGAGCCATGCTGGCCAGGCTCAGCTAACTTTTAAAACAAAGCTATTTAAAATGAAGTCATGTACCATTTTCTTTTGGTTACTAGTTCCTAGAGACTATAGAGATGACAGTTGTATAAATTAATGATGCCATAAAATGGTTTGAATATTGTAAAATCAAGATCCCTAGTCTTACCTATTCTATTTAGCTGGGCCTATTAGGTCTATAAACTTATTTCATGTTTATTTTAGTGGACATGCCAAATATGGTCTGCCGTCTGTATTTAAAACATCTTAAAAATATATTACTTAGTTCTTTTTAGCTCAAGATACTAGTGTCTATAAACTTGAATTGTATGTATGGGAGTCTGACTTTGAAAAGCAGTAGTTTGTGCTTATCTGTCTAATCCTTTCTTCTAACCTGAATCTTTAACCATCTTTTGTCTTTGTCATTCTTTACCTCCAAGATTTACTTTCAGTTCCTCCCTAAAGCTATGACTGGCGTTTTGTTGACTAGAATTTCTTCTCTTTAGGTCTCTAGATCGTGGGGTGATAGTGTGGGCTCTGGGGTAGTGTCCTCCCCCTATCTCTTTCTCCCATCTGTAAACACTTTCATTCTGCCTTTAGTGGATGCCTCCTGAGGATACATGATGCAGAGTGTTTGTGAAAGGAAACTGATAAGACTGAAAACATTGTCCTTTATCAAAGAGGAAGGGTGGAGTGTGGGGAAAGGTAAGGGAATAGATGCGTTGTCATTATGACTTGAACATTTCAAGCATCGTGTGGGTATTTCATTTACCTGTGATTTTATGAGACCAATAGGAGTGGTATTTTATGACAGGGAAGTTGCAAATATTTTAAATTTAGAGCCATTTCAGAAGACATGGTACTGCAATTCTGATCAATAGTAGGCCCTAAACCATTTTATTGTGATACATCTAAATAGAACCTCTCTCTCTTTGTATTAAGCATCAGGGAATGTAAATTTGAATATCTTAATGTTACCAATTAATGTTCAGTATGCTTACTTCTCCTCCTGTGTAGGCTTCTTTCTTTTATTCTTTGTTTATGTGTTCTATAGTAATGCTTAGATTAGCTGTTTGACACACTTCATTTGGATTGATGATATATTCATATCATAAAACATACTTTTCCTTTTTATTTGACTACTAGAGTCCCAATGCATGGATTCATGCACTAGTGGGGTTCCTGGGCATGGCCTGCACCCTCTCACAATCCGGGACCCCTTAGAGGATGTCAGAGGCCCGGTGCACGGATTTGGTCCCATCCCCGCAGGCCAGACCAAGAGACCCCATGCCCCGGGCCTCTAATATGCACGTAAGATCTTTGGTTAATCTCTTCCCACCCTCCCTTCTCCCCACTTACCTCTGAGATTCATCAGTCTGTTCCATGTTTCCTCGCTGGTGTGTTGAGTGTTTGGTGGTCAGTGTGTATCATGGCTACTGGTCAAATGGTCACTTAGGCATACACACACACACACACACACACACACACACACACACACACACTAGGGGCCCGGAGCACAAAAATTTGTGCACTCGGGAGGTCCCTCAGCCCGGCCTGTGCCCTCTCACAGTCTGGGACCCCTCTGGGGATGTCCACCTGCTGGCATGCCTGACCAGCCTGGGTGAGGGGGCTGATGGCTGTTTGCAGGCTGGCCAAACCCCCTAGTGGGGACTCTGACCCTATGGGGGTGTGGCCAGCCTGGGTGAGGGGCTGAAGGCTGTTTACAGGCTGCCCACAGCCCCTTCAGGTTTTGGGTCCCGACTGGGGTACCTGGCCAGCCTGGGTAATGGCTGTTTGCAGACTGGCCAAGTCCCCCAGTGGGATCCCTCACCCCATTGGGGTGTGGCCAGCCTGGGTGAGGAGCTGAGGGGCATTTTCAGGCTGCCCACAGTCCCTTCAGGTTTTGGGTCCCTACTGGGGTACCTGGCTAGCCTGGGTGAGGGGCTGATGGCTGTTTGCAGGCTGGCCAAGCCCCCCAGTAACGTCCCTCACCCCATTGGGTTGTGGCCAGCGTGGGTGACAGGCTGAGGGGTGCTTTCAGGCTGCCCACAGTTCCCATTGACCCAATGTCCTAGCAAGGCTGGCTGGAAGCAGGTTTCTGGGGTTTGTTTATCTTCTATAATTGATGCACTATTCCTTTAAGCTGAGGCCTAATAATGAAACCTCCTCTGCTTCACCTGTGGCTTCTATAATGAGACATTGTTACCCTTAGTAGTCAGGTCTGTCCTGCTGTCTATCATTGAGACTTTGTTGCAAATATGTTTTGCCTGGAGCCAGGATAAGCCAAGCTGCCTGCAAACAGTTTCAGTTTCACTCCTGCTGCAATGGAAGCTGCCGTTTACTCAGGTTCGTGAGTGGCAGTCTCCATGTTGGCTGGGCTAATTTGCATACAGTCGCTCTGATTGGCTGGTGGGCGTGGCTTACCCATCCTGAAGAGACGGTTAATTTCAATATTACGGTTTTATTAATATATATATATATATATATATATATATATATATATATATATATATATATATATATATATATATATATATATATATATATATATATATATTAGAGGCCCGGTGCACGAAATTCGTGCACGGAGTGGGGGTGGTGGGTGGGGGTGGTGTCCCATAGACCAACCTGCACCCTTTCCAATCAGGGACCCTTTGAGGGATGTCCGACTGCCCATTTAGGCCCGATCCCACCATTGGGATCGGGCCTAAACAGGCAGTCGACGTCCCTTTCATAATCCAGGACTGCTGGCTCCTGACCTCTCAAATGCCGATTGCCCCTAACCACTCCCCTGGCAGCCTGATAAACGCCAAACTGGTCCTGTGCTGGCC
>PVJC01052261.1:0-11183 GCA_004026665.1 Murina feae
CCTTGCTTAGGTGGCCCCCACAATCACCAGATCTCAATCCAATTGAGCATTTGTGGGACGAAGTTAAAAGAGCCATCAGGCAGCTGGTTCCACAACCATCAAATCTCACAGAACTGGACAGTGCTATTCATCAGGCATGGTGTCAGATTCCTCGCATCACCTTTCAACATCTCATGGAGTCAATGCCAAGAAGAATCGCCAAAGTACTGAAGGTAAAAGGTGGCCCAACGCAGTACTGATGTGGTGGTCATAATAATCTGGCCACTAATGTTCAAATATATCCCACGTTCAAAGGCTGTTAAATCGCGTTGTTTACCCATATCTTCAGAAAAAAAATCACTTCTACTGTCGTGGTAAACAACCTGCTTCCCTATTTACAATTGTCTAGCCCTCTAGCAACTTCAGTACAAAATTATAGCTAATTTGCCTACAAATGTCAGGTGGTCCATAATAATTTAGCCACTCAGTGTATAATTTGCCAGTATATAGCTAGACAATCAAAATATGAACACTTTTATCCCAAAATTCCATTATCTTCTCTCTCCTATAAGATTAGAGTGCAATTTTTTATGTGGAAAAGTACAAATGAAGACCTCGTAAGAGGAAAAGATACACAACTATCAAAAGTCTGACATCAAGCCAATTTTCCAAAAAATTACTGTACATTAATTTTGAGACCTCAGTATTATGGTAAAGAGCCTGGCTCCAGATTCTGCCATCTAACTTGCTGGCCAGCCCACTATTTTGTTTCAGTAACTCCAAAATATTCAATAATATTTTAAGAAATCATTCAGTGATATTTATTGTGTAAAATGTGTGTGAGACACTATGCCACTAGTGGTACTACAATTGTTATTATCATGCTACGGATTAGAAAACATTAACAATTTTAATATCTTGGTATCATTGGGAAAATAGTTTTGACATCATGAATCCCAGACAGGGTTTGGGGGAACCTTCAAGAGGCTGCTGACCATACCTTAAGAACTATTGGTCTCAGAAGGTCATAATGGTAACTCCAATCCCTTGAAAAATAAGTCAATATTAAATTTCACCCGGATAGTCAGAGCCCATGGAAGCTATTAAGAGGTTATGCGTGTGCTGTTCATAAAGGAAAAAAAGGAGACAAGGGAGGCCCCAAGTTATTAACTCAGTTTAGCAACTAAAAGAATGGACTTAATTGCTGAAATGAATAATACTCAAAAGAGCACATTTTCAAGGGCTAAAGGTTACAAAGCAGGAATTTGGTTTGGGACTTATTCCAGTGGCCTAACAGATATCCATGGAGATCTCAAGCAGGTAGTTAATAAATGTGTGGAGTACAAGAAAGATTTCTGAGCTGGAGATAGAAACTTGAAGCTGTATTCACTAACCAACACAAAGCTAGGAGACGGGATGAAATAATCAAATGTGCAGGTGTAAGCAGAATGTTTTAAAGGTGTGGGAACTGAGCCTAAGCACATACCAAATATTTAAGGAGTTTGACGATGAGGAGCACCCAGCACAGGAGATTTTGATGTAGATAGAAACACAATTAAAGAGATTCCTGGAAATCAATTGAAGAATTTATGGCAGAAGGCATAATAACTCATATTTACTAAATGTTTAATAATTTCATATTCAGTATTCTTTGTTTACTATAATCGTTAGATGTATCTTATGCTTTAGATATGTATTTTGCTCACTTTATAGGAAGGAAAAAAATTTTAAATGTAGTTAAGTAGCTAAGTGCACAGAGTTAGTGTCAGAACTGGGGATCAAAAAGAAGTGTGGCTGATTTCAGATTTGAGTGATTAATACTAGACAGAAAGCACGATAGGTGATAGTTCAGGACAAAAGCTAAGCTCCTTCCCCCTGTTTTAAATCCAGAAAAGTAATTTTTCTTTATAATTGCCTCTAAGACTTTATTCTTTTAGTAAGAAGATTCCTACCATAACTGTTTCAACATTTTAAAAGTTTAAAGCCACAAAGTTTAACTAATTACTGTCGTGTAATAATTCAAATTGCATTTGTTCTTTTTTTTTTTATTTAAATTCTTTATTGTTTGAAGTATTACATGTCTCCTTTTTCCCCCCATTTGACCTCTCCCCGGCGGTTCCCACTCCCAAGCACATGCCCTCACCTCCTTACTGTCTGTGTCCATGGGTTATGCTTGTAGACACACATACAAATCCTTTGGTTCATCTCTTACCCGCTCCCCGCCCCCGCCTCCCCCGCCACACACATACACACACATACCTCCCCTGCTTTCCCTCTGAGGTTGGATGGTCTGTTCCATGCTTCTATGTCTCTGGTTCTATTTTTGTTTATAATTTATATTGTTCGTTATACCCCACAAATGAGTAAGATAATGTGATATTTATCTTTCTCAGTGAAATAAGCCAGTGGGAGAAAAATAAGTATCACTCATTCTTTTAAGGACCTATTATAGACCCATTATGTGCCACAATGTGTTTATTCTCCAGTAAGATCCATGACTGTCAGACCCAGGATGCCAGCGAGACCTCATTAGTGTCTATGGACATGTCCAGAGGATTGCTAAATTCCCCTCTCTACCAAAGTATCACGGAATCAATGGGATTTAAAGACTTTAAACATTGTAACAGTGGGTAGAAAATCCAGTGCCAAGGATTTCATAACTTTATTATGTTTGGAGCTATCAGTAGCAGAAGACTTTCCCCACACTTGGACTCTCCAGTGTTCTATTCCTACCAAAGGCAAGGTTTTGGGCAGTTTTTCTAAAGATTTACAGAATGTACCTGAAGATGAATCATGTATGTTCCTTTATTTTATTAATTCTTTCTAACTATACTATAATATCTTTGCAAAGTTAGTCAGAACAATATAACTTTAACTTCACTCACATCTGAGATGTCAAGTAAAGGCCTACTTTTCTTCCCTAGCTAAGCTGTTAGCAGGAGACGTTTGTTTCTATGTTGTCATGACAGTGTTTTTTTTATCACTACCCTTACTTTAAGGTCCAGTCATCAGGTTTGCCGATGTGAATACACAGCCAGGTTAACTTAAATGATTCCTAAAATGAAGGGTTTTGTTTTTATAAATGACATCAAACGACTCACTACCATCAAGTTATCTAACACTTATTTGATCGTTGCAGTAGAAACTTGTTTTCTGTTACTTTTTTTCAGGCACAGAATGCTCTGCTCATGACTCATTAATGTTACCCATCAAATCATCTAAATATTTCTCAGATTCTTATGATTATATTCCACTTCTTCCTCTATTTTTACATTTATTTCACTGGAGAGTAGACTTAAATATTTGAGTGGGTTGATATAATAAAACATGTGCATTGTAGGAAATCATTACTTCCTTTGGGCTAAAGATGTAAAAAGAACATGAATCATTCATCTCTGTAAACTGAGCCTCTTGTGAAATTAAAAAAAGCCATCAGTTTTACCTTTAAGGAAATTTGGTTGTTTAACCTGAGAAAAAATCAGCTGCCAGGGTGCTTTTCCTCAATATCACTATTTTTATCCCAGTCCTCCACCCATCACTCCCTCCAAGGAAATTTAACCTATTAAAATGTGAGCTTTTAGTAAACCCTTTTTTCTTTAAACCATCATTACAGAGATCAAGTCAAAAGTGCATAAGCATAATTCCTTAAAATGAAAACGAATTCTGTGAGTTCTATTTTTCTATTCATAATCTCTTCTATAAAAGAGATAATCTTCTCCTTAAACAATTTTACTTTGCCTAAATTTAGATTTATGAATGTAATAAAACACGAAAAATATTATTTCCATTTCTAACATTTTATAATGCTCACTTGGATTTCTGCTATTGGTTAAACTTGTTAATACAGAAGTATTGAAATGTCTTCAAATTCCTTGCTAGCTCGGACAATCCTGCAAATGCTTTCCTATTGAAGTTCTCTGAATCTGGTGTGTCAGGTACCAAAGATCACCTTGTTATTCATTAGTCAGTAATTACACATACACATCACATTTATTATTTACTAGGGGCCCAGTGCACAAAAATTTGTGCACTTGGAAGGGGAGGGGGTCCCTCAGCCCAGCCTGTGCCCTCTCACAGTCTGGGATGCCTCGAGGGATGTCCACCTGCTGGCGTGCCTGGCCAGCCTGGGTGAGGGAGAGTTTGCAGGCTGGCCACGCTCCCTAGTGGGAACCCTCACCCCATGGGGGTATGGCCAGCCTGGGTGAGGGGCTGTGGCTGTTTGCAGGCTGGCCAAGCCCCTCCAGTGAGGACCCTCTACCCATGGGGGTGTGGCCAGCTTGGGTGAGGGGCTGAGGGCTGTTTTCAGGTTGCCCACAGCTCCCATTGACCCAACGTCCCAGCAAGGCTGGCTGGAATCAAGTTTCTGGGGTTTATTTATCTTCTATAATTGAAACTCTTATTGCCTTGAGCAGAGGCCTAGTCAGATAACAAAGCCTCCTGTTTGCTTCAGCTCTGTGGCTTCTATAATTGAAACTCTGTTGCCTTGAGTGGAGGCCATAGCCAGCCTAGGCAGGCAGTTTCCTCCATCACTGGTGCAATGGAAGCCTCCTGTTTATTCTAGCTCCATGGCTGTTGGCTGCCATCTTGGCTGGGTTAATTTGCATACAGCCACTCTGATTGGCTGGTGGGTGTGGCTTGGGTGTCTCAGAGTGATGGCTAATTTGCATATTACTCTTTTATTAGATTAGATTATAGGCTTTTACGTATTATCTTCTGGAGAAAATCTAGTGTTTGACACATAAACATAGGAATCCAATAATTTATTGTAATAAATATATCTTAAAAGAAAACTTGCTGTATGGCTTTCACAGGTGGTAATATGCTATACTTCTAAAGCAGTACTATTCCTGAAACACTAACTAGTGTGGCTGCTAAAATATTTAAATATTCAAATCCCTGAGAAGCAGTGAGAAGTGTCAAATAAATAGGACTTAGCTATGTGATATATTTTAATTTACATATGCTTTTAAAGATTACTAAGATAATGTGAATTGATTTCCTTTTTTATGAATTTCAGAGCTTCTACTAGAGACTTAAATGCATATAAACTCTGCACTCAAAAAGGCAAAAATATCCTTGAAAATGGATTTTGACATTGTCACAAATGATTTTTACTTCCCTTTTACATTTTTAAAATATTTTTTGCATAGTTAGAATCACTTTCTTCCTTAAAGAGTATACATCTGATATAGAAGTTCAAGTGTTAGCTATAACTGAATATGCAAATATTCATTTTTACGATTTATCAGAAATTTATTTAATGTATAAAGTCCAAATTATAACTGTAATCTTATTAATTTATACAAAGAAAAATGCCAATTGCAACTCTCTTTGGAAGTGTACCAGGTAAAAAATATAATTAATAATTAGTACTATATTTCCTACATGACTTTTATTTCTCTAAAACAATTAGGTAAATGAAAATGAGTGCATTACTTTTCTTCATCCAAAAGCACTTTGACTAAATAAATAATAATCTAGCAAATTTCTGATAGAGAGAATTTGCTTTATAACAAACATGATATGGTTAAAGAAGCATATGAAGTTACAGATAATTTATCTTTATAAAACCTATTTGAAATGCCTCATGATTTATAACTATTCTTAGAGATTTCCAATCAAATATTTTTATATGGATAATTGAATTATATCTTAATCTTTTTATAAGTATAATATTTTATGTCACCTTTTTATTATTATACTAGGGGCCTGGTGCACAAAAATGTGTGCACTCGGGAGGTCCATCAGCCTGACCTGTGCTCTCTCGCAGTCTGGGACCCCTCTGGGGATGTCCACCTGCTGGTGTGCCTAGTCAGCCTGGGTGAGGGGCTGATGGCTGTTTGCAGCCTGGCCAAGCCCCCCAGTAACGTCCCTCACCTCATTGGGGTGTGGACAACATAGGTGAGGGGCTGATGGCTGTTTGCAGGTTGGCCAAGCTCCCCAGTAACGTCCCTCACCCCATGGGGGGGCCAGCATGGGTGACGGGCTGATGGCTGTTGTCAGAATTTCAGTCTGCCCACAGCTCCCATTGACCCAATGTCCCAGCAAGGCTGGCTGGATACAGGTTTCTGGGGTTTGTTTATCTTCTATAATTGATACACTGTTCCTTTAAGCCAGGGCCTAATAATGAAACCTCCTCTCTGCTTCAGCTCTGGCTTCTATAATGAAACAATGTTTAATCAGAAGTCAGGCCCAGCCTGCTGTTTGCTTCAGCTCCTAAGATTGAAACATTTGTTGCAAATACGATGTTCCCTGGAGTGGAGAGACGTCCAGGCAGCCTACAAACAGTTTCACTCCTGCTGCAATGGACGCTGCCTGTTTACTCTGCTCCCTGAGTGCCGGCGTCCATGTTGGCTGGGTTAATTTGCATACAGTCGCTCTGATTGGCCGGTGAGTGTGGCTTAGGCATCCCAAAGAAACAGTTAATTTTAATATGACGCTTTTATTAGTTAGGATTTTACTAGAGGCCCAGTGCACAAAATTTGTGCACTGGGGGAGGGTCCCTCAGCTCAACCTGCACCATCTTGCAGTCCCGGAGCCCTCAGGAGATGTCCCATGGACTGTCTGCCCCCTGGTGGTCAGTGCATGTCACAGTGACTGGTCGACCAGTTGACTGCCCTCTATCGTCAGTGCATATCATAGTGAGTGGTTGAATGGCCTTAGCATATCATTAGCATATTACGTTTTGATTGGTTGAACGGCTGATTAGATGACCGGACATTTAGTATATTAGGCTTTTATTATATAGAAAAATGAATTTATACATTCAGTTATTCATTGCTTAATTCTCTCCAATAGTTTTTCTTTCCCCTCCCCTTATATTTCTCTTTC
Organism: Murina feae; assembly: GCA_004026665.1. NCBI lineage: Eukaryota > Metazoa > Chordata > Mammalia > Chiroptera > Vespertilionidae > Murina > Murina feae. The sequence continues at coordinate 6,811 of PVJC01052261.1, forward strand.
ACCTACCCCTAACACACGCATACACACTCACACACAACTGTTTCTGTTCAAAACTAAGAGAGCACAGAGCATGTCTATGAAAACAGGATATATATCTAGCTTTACTATACTGTGTGAACATGTTTTAAAATAACTATTTATTGAACTCTATTTCAATGCACAAAATAAAATTCTGATTTATAATGGAAGCAAAGTAGAGTTCAATTTGATTTGTTTTAGCTACACACAAATTTGTTTCTATGTAAATATTTCTAAAAGATATTTACACTCAGAGGTTTTCATTTTTCTAATCTTCCATAATCACAAAATCTAAAATGTTTATTTTCTGTTATTAATTTTCAAATTCTCATGAGATAGGTAGTTTCCTGATAACTTTGATATTAGGAGAGAGATTTAAATTATATTTATATCTGTCTAATTTTGCAAATCATAAGCTAAATAACATCTACCAGAGGATATTCCTATGCAGGCACAGGAGGTTACACTTAGTGCTAATAAAAAAACCAAATGTGTGAGAATAAGTTCAAAGGCCTAAAGACCATGGAGATACTTATAGATGCAAACACAAAGCATCTCCTAAAGTAAGTACATATAAGATGTGTCATAAAGTATGTCTCCTAGGACACAACATTCTTTGGCTGCAACCTTGATTCACCATTCTTAATTATGTTCATTTAGACATCAGGTTGACATTCCAGATTGTCAGATTGTTTACTTAATGTTTAGTATATTGAAAAAAATATTTGTATTTTATATAATGATGTCACTAAGTATATCAGAGCATTTCCTATTTGGTTGTTGGAGAGAAAGATAAGGGTCAGTGAGATGGTAATGTAGAAGGTAAAAGATAAAAAGGACAGATTCTGCTGTGAAATTCTGCCTAATAAAGCAACTTTGCATTTTGCATAATAGGCTAAAGCTTTTGTGTTTTTAGTAAATTTATTCATCTCTGGAGGAGTATTGAAAATAGAAAATAAAAAAGGAAAAATAAAAAATAAAGTAGCAAATCCATCTGTAACACTTGCTCGATTTAGGACCTACAAGCATCATTTCTGCACTGTGTCAGGCAGGACCAGTCAGTACAAAAAGATTGTCTAATATAACCAAACCACAGGCATGCCTCTCACAGAAATGAGTTTCTGTTCCTCGTGGCTATAATAAAAGCTAGGTCGAAAATGGGGCTGATTAACATTATATTCTAATCATTAAGCATACAGTTTGCTTTATACTAGAATAACAAAAATCTCATCATGCCTCTAAGCTCAACATTGGCACATATAAATATATATTACTGAATATAATTAAAATCAAATTAAAAATAGACTGGGAAGCTCAGATCTACCTATACACTTAGGACCACAGAGTTGTTAAAGAAATACTCTAGCTTATAATTTTGTTTGAAATTCTTTCTACTGGGTGTTGAATAATGTTCATAAAAATCATCATTATAGCTTAAATTATATTTGTTACATAAAGTCAACCACAAATTTTTAAACAGTGCCACAGAAAAACCTCATAGTATATTATTGAGACTCACAGTTAAAGCTTCAACTTAAATTTTAACTTATAATATGCATTTTTATTAAACCATATGTAACTAAAATTAATTCAAAGTGTTCCATTCCATGTTCTATTTCTTGCAAGTTAGATAAGCGTACGTTATTTTACTCATCGATTTGCATATCCTCATATATAAATACTGTTGGCTAGAATATATCTAAGTTATCTCCCTTTTCTAAAATAATAAGCTCTTTTTAGTGAGGTTAATACTTTTTGTCCTAATTCTCCACTGTTAGAAAAAGAATCTTCAAAGAACTAAGCAGCTGAACTAAAAAATAATATCTATATTGGAATTCACTAGGATAAAAAATATGAACACATATTTGTCTACTGGACACACAAAACGGCTCTTAACATTCATAAGCTGGTTAGAAAAAAATTGACTTTAGTCGTTACTTTTAAAGGTTGCATGTAAAGTCTACCCTTTTTTCTGAAAATATATAACTTTCTTATCTCATAAAAATGCTTTCAAAATATTTTTTAAAGAATTATCTAGATTTTTTTCCAGATTATTTCATTTTGTAAAACAACCTGAAAAGAATTCTGCCAGTAACAGAAGTACAGTTATTTAGAAAAGTATATTGCCAAGATCCAATACATAAAACTCATTCCCCTGACAATTTTCATTCACATATATCAGTAGAATCATACATTAAAAAAAGAACTATTATTCCTTTATTCAAATGTTTATACATTTAATATTTTATTTTGTAGGAAAGTCAGAAACAAAAGTTTTACTTTGTTTTTGACTATTTAAAAACACTTGACAAAAAAATAATAGGATTAAAAATTTTATGTATAATTCCCAAATAATCATTGCTTTTACAAAGTTGGTGTAACTCTCTATTAATTTTCAAATATACTAAAATATTTATGTCTTTAACCTTTTCTTTATATTGATTCTTGCCCATAGAATGCCTTCGTACCCCAGACTTTATTGTAATTTATTTAAATACAAGTACAACCTCTCCTCAAGCCTATCCCACCAGCTGCAGCCCACAGAAGTGTCTTTCCCCTGAATGTATGTTTACTTAGTCCTTATCATCATTGCCTTAGTAGTACACTTATTTTTTTCAAGAGCACCTCACTGACCTCAAATATATCATGGTTTTCAGACTTTGTTTTAGCAGTTGAACACTGATAGTTAATAAGAAAAGAAAGAACATTTCAGGATGAGAAAGCAGCACTACCAACATCAAATTTATTTTCCACTTATGCTTTATATAAAAGCTTAACTGTCACTTTCTCAGGAGGTCTTTCTTCACTACTAAAAGTTCCACCTCTTTCCATTCACTGTACATTGTTTTTTTCCTCCTTAATAATTGCTTCAAAATATAATTTTCCATTAGACTATATGCTACAACCTGTCTCATAGTTACCATAATACTAGGACCAACAGTACATACACCTTTGATAAATATTTGCTGGAAGTCAATCTTATCATGTAGAAAAAGTGGTAAGAAGATTGAGAACTTTGTAAGCAAAGCTCGGGAACTTGTAATGTACAATAAAGGGAATGTAGAATAATGAAAAAAATTGTAAATCTATTAGCGACCAAGATCAGATGGGTGCGTTAGCACATTTTGAGGGTGATATGCAGAACTGACTAGAGGAGGTTAAACTTGGAGATAAAGCAGGAGACAAGCAAATGCAGCAAGGCAGAGAGCAGGTCAACCCTCCAGCAGCATGTATGAGGAAGAGCCCTGATTTGTTGGGAAAATGCTCTGTTAAACCGCTTTTGAGGGTGGGATCTGTAGCTTCGAGCTTTTGAGCCAGCTGACACCTGAGAGCAGCCTGTGATTCTCTTTCTGTGAATTAAGAAAGGAAGAAGACAAATAGGCCAGAACTTGGATAACAATGTGGCTGCAAGAGAGAAAGTAAGCCCAGAAGACAGAGCAAAATGAAACTCTTTTACTTTTTTTAAAATATATTTTATTGATTTTTTTACAGAAAGGAAGAGAGAGGGATAGAGAGTTAGTTAGACTCATCAATTAGAGAGAAACATCAATCAGCTGCCTCCTGCACACCCCCTACTGGGGATGTGCCCGCAACCAAGGTACATGCCCTTGACTGGAATCGAACCTGGGACCCTTGAGTCCGCAGGCCGATGCTCTATCCACTGAGCCAAACCGGTCAGGGCCAAAATGAAACTCTTGAATATTCTACATTCTCTCTCACCTCCTGCATTTTTAACTGCCATGTTCTTACCTGCACTGATTACTGTCCATGTCTCTAAAAGCTGAAATTAAGTCAACATTAATCATGAAAGTTTTTATGTGATAGAAAAATCTTGTGGAGTGGGGTAATGGAAGAAAAACTGAAAGAGATAATGAGCCTGTGTCAACTCTGGCACTAAGTGAAAAAGAAAGAGGGAAGGGAAGAGAAGGGGAAAGGGAAGGGAAGGGAAAAGGGGAAAGAGAAAAGGAGGAAGGAAAATGAGGAAAGGGAGAAGGGGAAAGGGGGAAAGGAAAGGGAAGGGGAAAGGGGAAAGGGAGAAGGGGAAAGGGAAAGGAAAGGGAAAGGGGGAAGAAGAAAGTGGGGATATGAAAGGGGGAAAGGGAAGGAAAGGGGAAAGAGGAAAGAGGGAAGGGAGAAGGGGAAAGGGGGGAGGGGGAAAGGGAGAGGGAAGAGGAAAGGGAAGGGGAAAGAAGAAAGGGGGAAGGAGGGAAGGGGGAAGGGGACTAGCCGGACTCTAGCAGCAAGCTAACCTACAAGTCAGAGCGTCTGCCCCCTGGTGGTCAGTGCACGTCATAGCAAGCGGATGAGTGGTCTTAGTATATTATTAGCATATTACACTTTGATTGGTTGAACAG